>JARYGA010042296.1:0-38045 GCA_030545235.1 Helianthus tuberosus | reverse complement strand
AGATCAGAAATAATACGCTTTGGTAAAATGAAGACCGAGGCCCAATAAATATGCATAGATGCCAAAACAGAACGGATTAATTGCAACCTTCCAGCAAACGACAAACATTTAGCTTTCCAATCCGTAATCCGAGCCTCCATACTTTCAACAAGTCTTTTGCAGTCTTTATACTTTAACCGAGTAGATATTAGAGGAACACCTAAGTATCTAACTGGGAGCTCACCCTCAGCAAACGGCATTATGCTCAAAATTCTCGCTTTTACAAGATCAGCAACATTACCAAAGAAAATGGTACTTTTCATGATGCTTGGAACAAGACCTGACATGTTGGTAAACTCCTGAATTGCCGCCATTATGACTTCAGCCGATTTATGATCACCTCGCGCAAAAAGAAATAAGTCATCTGCAAAACACAAATTAATAACTCTTTGTTTTTCCCACTTATTATGAAATCGAAAGTCATTTGATATCGCTACATGCTTGTCCAATAATAAAGTGAGAACTTCCATGACCATCGTAAACAAATACGGCGACATCGGGTCTCCCTGTCGAAGCCCTCGTTTCCCTTTAAAATACCCAAACAGGTTCCCATTAATAGATAACGAAAATGAAGTAGAAGTTACACAAGCCATGATCCACTTCACCATCTTCGTATGGAACCCAAATCCAATCAACGTCGCTTCCAAAAAAGACCACTCCACCGTATCATACGCCTTTTGGATATCAATCTTAAACGCACATCTAGGAGGTCCCACTTTCCGATGATAATTATGCATAAGTTCTTGCGTTAGTAAGATATTATCTGAAATTCGTCTCCCCGGCACAAATGCAGACTGGTTAATACTAATAATATCCGCCAAACCATCTTTCATACGATCACTAACTATCTTACTGATGCATTTGTATAACGTGTTACAACACGAAATAGGTCTATAGTCCGTAATAGAAGACGGGATTGTGACTTTAGGGATTAGCGACACTATTGTGTGATTAAGTTGTTGAAGCAATTTCCCATTGATAAAAAACTCTTTCACCGCACGACACACATCATTACCGACCACATTCCAAGCTTTTTAAAGAACACCGACATATACCCATCCGGGCCTGGGGCCTTGTTCCCAGCAATGGAAAAAATAGCTTTTTTAATCTCTTCGTCTGTCACCTCTCGCACCATATATTCAGCTTTTATATTTGTCAGCTTTGCTCGGAAGAGATTCGGAGGCGGATGCATATTAACATCCATACTCAAACCGAAAAACTTCGAGTAATGATCGACCAAGGCCTGCATAACCATATCTCCCTCAACCATGTTACCCGTAGCATCCTTTATAGACGAAATCCTGCTCCGATGATTCTTTGCTCTAACTACATTATGGAAATACTTGATATTCGAGTCTCCCAAATCAAGCTAGTCTACTTTAGACTTCTGCTGGAGAAATAAAGCTTCATCCCGAACCGCCCCCTTGTAAGATTGAAGAGAGTTTGAAAGTTTATTCATTAAGTCACTATTTGTCGGATCACTGTCAACCGCAGACTGACATTCATCCAACTCCTTCCTTGTACGTTTGACGTTTTCATGTAAGTTCCCGTTGTTGCATAAGTTTCCTTAGCGGATTCTTCAGCAATTTCAGCTTCCTCACAACCTGAAACATACACACTCCTTGAACCTCCATATCCCAAACTCGTTGCACTTCCTCCATAAAACCTGTTTTGTCCGCCAATAGATTCACAAACTTAAAAGGTCTCGGTTTCTCTCTAGCAATACTCGGTAACTTAAGAATCGCTAGAGTGTGATCCGATAACCTATACGGGTGGAAACAAGCCGAAGCCGCTTGAAACGTATCAATAAAATCAGAATTTCCCAACACTCGGTCAGGCTTCTTAAACACCGCTCGTTGCTTTTGCTGTTTATTAGTCCAGGTAAAGTGAAGCCCGGAACCGTTAACATCCATCACTTCAATAGAGTTAACACACTCTTTAAAATCAATCATACCTGTGTTACTCGAAGAGGCCCCCGACAAAGTGTCATCCAAAAAAAGCGTACAGTTAAAATCCCCCATGATAACCCACGGCTTGTCACGCATGAAAGAATGGTGCATACACAAGTTTCTCCACAACTCTCTTCGATTTTGATAGTTATTTTCCGCATATACAAAAGAGCAAAACACAGTTTTTTTGTCCACTTTAGAAACGATCTGTGTATGAATGACTTGATTTGTTTGAGCAAGAACCATAACATCAACCACATTCCCATCCCAACCCAACAAAACACGGGTACCCTTGGTACAATGACCAGCATTAGACGCCCAATCCCACGACGAACAGATTTTTTTTGCAAACAGACTCAATATTAGAAGCATGAATATGAGTTTCCAAAAGCGCACACACCTGAAGATGATGCTCCCTTATTAAATGCCGAACCTCTTTCTGTTTGAAGGGGTGGTTCAGGCCCCTTATATTCCATGAAGCTATGCTACCCATTTAAACTATCATGACCGGGTGTGCTTGCACCCTCAGATTGTTTTCCTTCTGTTTTCCGATCCATAAACTTAGGGATTTCTGATAGCAGTTCATCAACTTCCACATCACCTGCTATAACATCAGGTCTAGCCGTTGTACCTCCCTTCCTGGTAGCCGCCATATTACTTTCAGGTTTACCCGAAGAGCTTTGTTCTAAATTATCTACCCCCTCATCTTGTAAAATATCAAACGGGTTAGAAATCTTCACCTGAGATGATGTTGCATGGTCCCCACTCGATTTATTTTTATTAATCGGACGATACACCAACTTTGGTTTTTGATTCTTCAGCTGAATCCCTTGCTGACTACCTTTCTTGTTCTTATTCTTTAGTTCTTTAAATCCCTCCGCACCATGATTCAATCCCCCCTCAGCTACTACTTTAGGTTTCTTTGGACACTCATTAACATCATGCCCAAAAACACAACACGTACTACACCTTAATGGTTCCCAATCATATTCCACTTTTATTTCAGCTTTCGAATACCCATTACCTTCTAAAGACGGAACAACAATCTTAATACTTCTTTTCAGATCATCTCCCGCATTAACTTCAATAAGGGCCCTTGCAAAGCTGCTCCTTCCCCACGACTCAGCACACATCGTAGACGTATAAGAATCCAACATTTTTGGCACACCTATTTTTGATACCAACAAGCTTAAACCATCCTCAGTAAACGCCGTCAGCGGAATGTCATGCATCTTCACCCAAAGAGGTATTGCCGTAATATCTTCCTTCACTAACATAGTCGAAGGAGTCCATTCTTTCAGAATAATTGGTACATTACGTATCGTCCATGGACCATCCTCAAGCAGTTGTTCCATGCTCCTTTTCGATTTAAACTTGAAGAAAAAGAAGCCCTTCGAGTTCATCATCATCCTTAATAATCCATATTTCGCCCATGCATTCTTGACAAAATAATCCACCACCGGGAAAGCAAGCCTTTTCCCTAAGAAGTAGCCATATAAAGTGTTCGCAAATCTGTCATTAACCTCCTTGACCGATGAAATTGGAATTACCACATCTACTCCTTCCATTTTCTCCATATTTTCCATCGATCTAAAGTTGACCTTAGTCACTTCCTTTTGTTTTTGAACAATCTTAGCAAATGAAAAAGGTTTCACAGCATTAATACCTGACTCAGCCATATGATTACTGCTTGCATTCATATTCAGATTTAAATTATCTAACCCAGGGTTCACATGGGAATACGCTAGGTCATCATACTCCTGAACCGGTTTTGACTGAAATAAACCCCCACTTCCATTATATTCCAGATCAACAGGTTTTGAGATAGCTTTTAACCCATCAATGACCGAAACATTATTGGTCAAATACATACCTCGTCTCGGCAGTAAAGGATTGCCTTCTATGTTAGTAACTCGTAATCCGATTCCACGCACAGGGGCCGTACCAGGTGTTGTATCATAATCGTCATTCCCCACTTCAGAATTTTCGAAACCTCCTTTTTCATAATTCGTATTCAGATATCCATCTCCATCATCATGTTCAACTCTCTCCATAATCACGTAAACTTAACAACCATGCACAAAAACACCTTCAAAACCAGCAATCCAAGATCAGACGACTAAAAAACCCTAATTCCTTAAACCCTAGAATCTATTTTCAATCCTTAACTGATTAGAAAGGCGTTATCAATCTAGCTAAATTAAACTCAGTTAACCGCAATCAATAACAATCGATATAATTAATCAGGATTTCAAACAAACTCATAAGGCGGCGATTGAAAGAAGAAAACCGAAAGAAAAAACCCTAATTTCAAATCAGTCACTATTGCTAACTAGTTCGTTATAGAATTCTGATGAATCAAAACTCTAATCACAGACTGTTATGCAAAAGATCACGAAGAAAAGCTAGGGTTTCATGGAGAACCAAAATCGCCCAAGGAGAGAGAGAGGGTCAAAAGATTGATTCTGTTCGTGCTGTGCTCTTCCGAGGTTGTTGATGGTTATAAAAGACACTTTGTAGACTAATCTAGCACTTTAACGGATCAACATCCACCCGAACAACCGGACTTTACCCGGAACATAAAAATATTGCCAAATACATTGTTTTTACTTTTTCTGAGCTAGTTAGGGTCCCCGAACACCCTAACACACCTTATATTATATAACACACAACAATATACTAACTATATCATTCAAACATAACTAAATTGTAACTAGTTCCATCACAACCCAACCCCATACCTGTGACAACCCTCACTAAACCAGGTATCCGTACGACTTAATTAATAATTAATTACTGCTTAATTACTGTGCTTACTTGAACTTGTGGATAAACTGCTACTTGAATGCTGATACATGTACTTACTTGCATCATACTTTACTTGCTGTCACTCCATGTTTTGCTTACAACACCTTTGTGACAACCTTGATGCACCAAAAGCACAGTAGCACAATGAACGGATAACCTATTAAACGTGCCGTCATAACTAGCACCAGGTAGGTACTGCCTCTAAGGCCTGTAAGAGCCTGAGATAGTTTGCTACACTAGTGGTGAGTGTAGGGATATAAGGGTTGTAGAACTGCGTCACTATGAATGAGATTACAGTGACCGGATGTGCCTAAAACGTACTTTAAGTACAAAATTCAACACTTTAATTAAAAATTCAGCATCTAGCTAACTAATAAGTGCCAAAACATGAGAAAAATGTTACTAGACACTTTCCAAAGTGTCGGGAATAAGTTGCGTCACTAAAAATAATGATAATGACACTTTAAAGCTTTGTTAAGCACTTTAACGGATCTCTATCCAACCGAACAACCGGACTTTACCCGGAACATAAAAATATTGCCAATAACATTGTTTATCTTTTTCTGAGCCAGTTAGGGTCCCTGAATACCCTAACACCCGCTATAACGCATGACACATCAGTAACCGAGTTAACTTTCACTTAACTTAACTAATACTTAACGTTTAGTTGAAAACCAACCGGGTAACCCCCCCCCCCCCCCCCAACCGAACTCGTCCCCTTGGGGGACACCCTTGTACTTTTTGTGATTAAATTAATCAAACATGACTAATATCAAGGGAACATAGTAACCCTTGGTTAATGAACTTGAAGTTGTCTATAAGTATGTGACCTTAACCATCATAACCTTCACACACTCAACATCACAACATCACTCTCTCTCCCTCTCCTTGGAGCTCTCGGCCGAACACACCCACAACCATCCATCCATCTTCGAGTCTTGATCAAGCTATTCCAAGCACACACAAGGGATAAGGATCTCATACAAGGAAGCTCGGTGCGTTCGGAACGTGAAGAACCTCACCCTATTGCTTTTATCCACTCATTTTTCGACTAGAATCTTCCCTAGCCCCGAGCTAGTAGTAAGTTGCTATAAACGCCCTCTCGATCTATTTTAAAGTGGTTAAAATGAAGTGTAACGGTTAAATCTCAAGAACTTGCAAGATGATATGTAAAAGTCTACTAAAATGTTAAAAATGTTGGTTAAAAGCATAAGAATGGTGTAAATCTTGTAAGACTTGTTTTGATGTAATTAATTAGTGCCGATCTATGTTGTGGTAGCTTGGATCATCATCTAACCCGGATTAGTCATGATCATGAATCATGGCATAGAGTTTGTTTAAGTGTACAAAGGGTTAAATGATGAAACTCTACCACACACTAAACATGAACTTGTGTAAAATCGATTTTACTTATGAAATGGTGTTCAAAACTAGTAGATCTACGGATCTACAAGCGGTACTTTCAAAGGACCAAGTGTCAAAGAAATCATATTTTCTAAATCCGGATCTTACATGAACAAGAATGATTTTAGCAAACACACAAGTGTGTAAACACTTGTGTAACACAAAGTTTCGACAAAATAACTATTTTTGTAAATGTTGACAAGAAGTTGTAAAGATGTAACTTCTTTAAAAACGAGACTTTCAAGTAACCGAATTGATCTATATCCACTAAAAATAATGGAAAGATACTACACATTTTGGAAAAACCACAAGTTCACGTATTTCTGCGATTATATCTATTTTAACTAGTTGAATATTGTTTATTGTTGATTGAGGAAATTGTTGATTTGGATTTTAAAAGAAAATGATACGCTTGAAAGCGTGGCCACCTCCAGTTACAGGGGAAACTCTGGCGAAATTTTTCCAAAAACCTAACACTTGAAAATATTTTCATCACAAGTGTTAGAAATACATTTTTAACTTGTTTTCAAAGACGTAAATTTCGCCATGATTATGTTTACAAAATTTCTAAGTGTCGGAGGTGGGATTTTCACAAAATAAAACCTGAAATATATATATTTAGAATATATGTTTTTCATAACAACACTTGTGAATTTTTATGATTAGTTTGTGAAATATACGAATATTATTTTTAGAGTAAAAATAATATTACTGAAGGTTAACGATTCCAAAAATAATAAAAACACCTTCATAATAAATAATAAGTTACAACGGTATAATTATTACCACCCGATCTTTAAAACGTAACTTACGCATTTTAAGAAAATATTTATGAGCGCGTATTTTTGTCAAAGTATTATTTTGGGAAGAATATTTATATTTTGAAGTAAGAAATAAAATATATTAAGTGAGACTTAATAATGTATTTCGAATTTTACGAACACGCATGTATTAAATCCCCCATCCTTGGGAAGGAGAATAATTACCAAGTATTTACAAAAATATAAACACGAAATAGTTGTCTAACTATTTCCCAAAAACTTAAACCTTAAGCTAAGGCACGGCCATCCGTCTAATAGATTTAGTACGTGTAGGTCGTCGCACAGCTGCTTGATCAGGATATATACTTGGTAGAGACGCACCACTGTGAGTTCATGTCCCCCTTTTCTCTAACTGTTTTCAGTTTTCTAAACTGCGGGGGTGAAATACATGTTACTATGATTACGAATAATTCTTACATGGTATGGTTAGCGTAAGGAGGGTTATTATTCAGATCATGTGAGTGGGTAGGCGGAAACTTGAGGCCATTAATCCTCAGGGTAGGACCGAGGGGCAGGAGCGGTAGATCTATCTGGGTGTAGCGAGCCCAACTCCAGGCCCAAACAGAACGGACCTCGGGGTGACTTTGTACCCAACGCATAAATCTGCTAGGTTTGAGTCTTCCTACTTGCACTTCACACATATCAATGGCCTTGCAAACCATTGGTGATCTCTTTTTCTTTATTTGCTACATACCAGGGTTTTTATACATACAAAGGTTTATTTACTCACTTACACATGAACTCGCTCAACATTACTGTTGAATTTTTCAACTTACATGTATTTCAGGGAATTAAAGGATCTGGCGCGGTATGACACATTTTCCCGCTGCATTAGTCTCGAGGTCATCCGAGTTTAAGGGATGTGACTTTTCCTGGACGAGTCACAGTTCTTAAACTGTGTTTATTTCTTGTTGGTGTTGTGTCTTTTGAACACTGTTTATGTTTGTTAGGATGTGATATCCGTTAAGACAATGTTGTGGTTCTTTACTCTTTGAACTTATTTTAATGGATGATCCTGCATGGTTTTTATTTCATATAGCTTGTTATGGTTAAGCTATGGTATTAAGAAGTCACACCAAAATAACCACGCTTCCGCAAAGCCAGGGTGTGACAGCTTGGTATCAGAGCTCTGATCATAGCGAACTAGGATTCCTTCTCGAGTCTAGACTATGATCACTAGGGCTCTCACGAAAACATTTTTACACTGCATACCACTCAAGTCCAGATCCAAAACATTTTACAAACAAATGTTGAGCACATTTAATTATTATTTATAGGCTCAGTCTGAGAGGCTGAGGCTCGGTCTGGAAGACCGAGGCTCGGTCTAGGAGACCGAGGTAGTTGTCTAGTGGGACTAGGGAGTCAGTCTGAAAGGCTGGGAGAATAGGCTAGTGGGACTAGGAAGAGCAGTCTGAGAGGCTGGGAGAATAGGCTAGTGGGACTAGGAAGAGCAGTCTGAGAGGCTGGGAGGCTAGTGGGACTAGGAGAATTATTTGATTGCTTACTTGGTGACTAATGTGCTTATCTGATTGTATGATTGATTATTTGTACATATTCGTGTTTGTGTTACAGACACCATGGACTCGTCCGGCACAGGTGATTCGGACACCACGGGCCCTAGACCCATAGTATCAGACGACTTAGAGTCTTCAGAGCACGAGGTCCACACATCAGATGTTACCAGCACAGACGAGGACGACTTTCAGCCCTTTGCGCTGCCCGACGCTGTCGATGAGCCCGCTGATGGCCCTTTTGCTGGGTACCTACCACTCGTAGAGATCCCTGCTCCTATACCTTTGGCCGTTTATCCTGCTTACGATATGCTCCTCGACGCCGACGTTGACGACGACGTCGATCTGTTTGATGATGAGCCCCTGGAGGACGATGTTGAGGGCGAGGCCCTTCTAGCTGACGGTGGTCTTTTGTTACTCGCAGATGCTCCAGCTGAGGAGTCACCTGCACACTCACCCGCTCCAGACTCCCTCGAGTCTGTGGCCTCCGCACCGTCACACACTCGGAGCGCACAGCACTATTCACACGGTTCAGATCCTGACAGGGCATCATCTGCTGTCTCTACTCCTAGATTTGCTTTCGATCACGGCCTCGATGAGGTTTCAGACCCTGTTTTCCCCGTGGATTTGACCCGGACCAGGAGATAGAGTTCATCCACTTGGATCAGCCTATGGTTGACCCAGTAGACCCAGTTGACCCTGCATTCGCTGATCATGCAGATTTTGATATGGAGTTCGTTGATCCCGAGCCTGCCATGGCCCTTGAGCCAGTAGCTGCTCCTGACCCAGTGTATGAGCATGACCTTGTTCATGCTGGCATGCCCATTGATCCTGTGATTGCTGACCTACCCATTGATGATCACCCTGCTGATGCACCACTACTGGAGGGTGACCATGTTATTGCTGCTGATCATGTTGATCCCCCACTTATCGCTGATATACCTGCTGACCCTCTTGTTGCACCCCACCTTGACCCTATGCCTGTACAGTTTGATCGAGCACTTTTTGAGGCACAGATTGACCCACGAGATGAGCACGCCCAGCATGGGTGGATTCCTGCAGATGATGAGCTTCCACCGATGCACGTCACGTTGATTTCTCTTCTTCATTTGCACAGTACACACCTCCAGCTTGACATGGAGAGGGTTCCTCGGCTCATCCCTTTGGACATGTGCCGACATCTATTCCAGTTATGACACAGTCTTCATCTGCTATTCCCCCTGCACCACCATTCTTTGTGCCACCTTTTGATCCAGCCAGCGAGCCGTTTCTCTGGACGTCACCGTCTGTTATGCCACCGACCGACCCCTACCATGCTTTCCATATGGGGTATTCTATTGAGGACGTTCTGATGTCGTTTGTTGTCCAGCAGGAGGCACTCACACGGCGTATTCAGGAGCTTGGGAGAGCTCAGCCACCGCCGTGCCAGTGTCAGGGCCAGACCCACCCTGCTTCTTCGCAGCACCCTCGACCATTGTTACCTGACTATGCTGCACGCCTTTTGGCACTTGAGCAGCAGGTTGCTTCTTGGTTGCGTACCCAGAGAGCCATGGAGGAGGACTGGCTCCATTTGCGACGTTTGTTCTACACCCATTTTCCCCCTCCTCCACCACCATCAGTTTAGGGCATCTTTAGTACAGCATGGGTGGACGTTGGTGAGAAGACGGCGATTGCTCTGACCACACCGCATTTTTGGAGACTGCATTCTGATTCTGACTTTTGTTGATCATGTATATGGGATGTATTGACACTGATTTGATATTCTTTTGGACTGGGGTGATGTAGCCCTTAGTCGATGATGATGTATGACACTATTATGTAGTTGTACACTCTACCATGTGGTCCCGATTTTGGCAATGCAATCGCAGTATTCTCATCATATGTGATGTTTTGATTGATTATTTATGTCTTATAACATGGGATGTTGTGTGATTAATATGATTATAACATGAGATGTTATGTACTATTACTATCATTATATACGTACGCTTTATTATGGCCTGACCGACGTGAACCCATCTTTTAGAAGATGCCGCCGAGACGTCAAACGCCGATGCCTACCAATGAGGCAGAACTCCAACAAGTCATCGCTGCTGCCATCGCGCAATACGCCGCCTCGCAAGGAGGACCCAGCGGAAGCAACTCAAACAACAATGGCAACAACAATCCACCTCATGGGTGCACCTACAAGCAGTTTCTAGACTGCAAGCCTGTCAACTTTGATGGCACCGGAGGTGCTGTCGCTTTTTTTCGTTGGGCCGAGAAGACTGAATCTGTTCTCCGCATGAGCAAATGTGCACCAGACCAGCAAGTCACCTACATTTCGGGGCTATTTTTGGATGGAGCCCTATCTTGGTGGAATTTGCAAGTGCAGACACTTGGTGAAGCTGCTGCCTACGCACTAACATGGACCGAACTGAAGGAACTAATGCGCAAAAAGTATTGTTCTCGTGCTGAAATCCAAAGATTGGAAACTGAGTTCTGGCATTTGAAGATGGAAGGTCCGAAGATCGCGGAATATGTTCAGAGGTTTCACGACCTGTCGCATGTGGTACCTTATATGGTCACTCCAGAATTCAAGCGAATTGAACGCTTCATTTGGGGATTAGCTCCTCAAATCATAAGCATGGTGACCTCCTCCAAGCCTGCAACAATTACTGAGGCAATCGATTTGAGCGTGGCTCTCACTGAGGAGGCTATCCGCCTGAACAAGTTCGATGAGATCGAGACAAAGAAGAAAGAGACTCACGTCGAGTCATCCGAAGGTAACAAACGAAAGTTCTCAAACTTCAAACAAGGCACTAGTGGTGTTGTTAAGAAAGGGGAGCCAAACGCGCCAGCTCAGGTTACAGCTGGTGGTGGAAAGAAAGGAAAGGGATATATGGGCACCCAGCCCAAGTGCAACACCTGCCAGCGTCACCATTCTGGCCGATGTGGTTTGAAGGTATGTGAAGCGTGTGGGAAACCTGGCCACTTGAAGGATTCTTGTTGGGCCACTGTTGGTCAGGGAGGCCAAGGAGGATTTGGAAACAGAAACAATAACCGGGGTGGAATTGGAAATCGCCCACAAGGAAACAATGGAGGTAATGGGAATCGAGGCAACAATGTGAATCAAGCGGGCGCTGTGAATCATAACCAAAGGAATAACCAAGCTGGAAATGGAGGTGGAAACGGGCAAAGACCTGGATGCTTTAACTGTGGTGATATCGGGCACTTTAAGAGGAACTGCCCAGAGTTGAACCAAGCCCGTGGAAGAGTGTTCAATATCGAAGCGAGGGAAGCACGCCAGGATCCCAATGTCATTACTGGTACGTTCCCTGTAAACCAACGCTATGCATCCGTTTTATTTGATACTGGTGCCGACTATAGCTTCGTATCGTTAGAATTTAAGAATATGCTTGGTTTAGCCGCTAGTAAGTTAGATATTCCCTACTCAATCGAATTGGCTAATGGGAAGTTAGTAGAAGCCAATGAAGTAATCAGAGGTTGTGCAATCGAGTTGGGAGAACGTGAGTTTACTTTGGATCTACTACCAGTCCAGCTGGGGAGCTTTGACGTGGTAGTAGGAATGGATTGGTTATCAAGCAACAAGGCAGAAATTGTTTGTCACGAAAAGGTCGTTCGTATCCCGACCGAAGATGGCGAAACAATTGTGGTACATGGCCAAAAGCGCGATACGCCGTTAAGAATTATCAACTGCCTCAAAGCGCGAAAGTGTTCGCAAAAAGGGTGTGCTGCCTTCCTGGCACACATTATAGATAAGAAAGCTGCAGAACCGAAGATCGAAGACATCCCTGTCGTGAGGGAGTATCCGGAAGTCTTCCCGGAGGACTTGCCTGGACTGCCACCTCAGAGGCAAGTGGAGTTTCACATCGATTTAGTCCCAGGCGCCGCGCCTGTGGCTAAGGCACCTTATAGACTTGGCCCGTCTGAGTTGCAAGAATTGTCGACACAACTTCAAGAGTTGTTAGACAAGGGATTTATCCGACCAAGCTTCTCGCCTTGGGGAGCTCCGGTCCTGTTTGTCAAAAAGAAGGACGGTAGTTTTCGAATGTGCATAGACTACCGGGAGCTGAACAAGCTGACGATCAAGAATAGATATCCTCTACCAAGAATTGATGATCTGTTTGATCAACTGCAAGGTTCAAGCTTTTACTCAAAGATCGATTTGCGATCTGGATACCATCAGTTAAGGATACAAGAGGAGAGTATCCCGAAGACAGCCTTCAGAACTCGTTATGGACACTACGAGTTCCTTGTTATGCCGTTTGGATTGACAAACGTACCTGCAGTCTTTATGGATTTGATGAATAGAGTTTGCAAGCCGTACTTGGACAAGTTCGTGATTGTGTTTATCGACGACATCTTGATTTATTCAAGGACAAAGGCTGAGCACGAACAACATCTAAGAGCTATTTTGGAGCTGCTGAAGAAAGAACAGCTGTATGCCAAATTCTCTAAGTGTGAATTTTGGCTACGTGAAGTCCAATTTCCTGGACATGTGGTAAATGGAGATGGAATCCATGTGGATCCAACCAAGATCGAAGCGATCAAGAATTGGGAAACGCCAAAGACGCCAACCGAGATTCGACAATTCTTGGGTTTGGCTGGCTACCATCGAAGGTTCATTGAGGATTTTTCGAAGATCGCTCAACCATTGACGCTCCTCACCCAGAAAGATAAGAAGTTTGATTGGGGAATCAAACAGGAAGAAGCGTTTTAGCTGTTGAAGGATAAGCTCTGCAATGCGCCAATCCTAGCACTACCGGAAGGTACTGACGATTTCGTGGTATACTGTGATGCCTCGCGTCAAGGATCGGGTTGTGTGTTGATGCAATGCCAGAAGGTTATTGCTTACGCATCACGTCAGTTGACGGTACATGAGAAGAACTATACCACACACGATTTGGAGCTAGGCGCAGTGATATTTGCTTTAAAGATCTGGAGACACTACCTATATGGTACGAAATGTACAATCTTTACAGATCATAAGAGCCTACAACACATATTCAACCAGAAGGAGTTGAATATGAGACAAAGACGATGGGTTGAGTTGTTAAATGATTACGATTGCGAGATAAAGTATCATCTAGGGAAGGCGAATGTGGTTGCCGACGCCCTAAGTCGAAAAGAGAGGATCAAGCCCATAAGGGTTAGGGCTTTAGAAATGATTATCCAAACCGATCTTTCCTTGCGCATTCGTGCCGCGCAGAAAGAAGATCTTAAGGAAAGAAATCTTGAAGAAGAATATCTCCGTGGGATGGAGAAGCTATTGGTGCCAAACGAGGAAGGAACGTTATGTTTTGAGAAAAGGATTTGGGTTCCTCTGTTTGGTGGTTTAAGGAAAGTTTTTTTTGATGAAGCTCACAAATCGCGGTACTCTATCCATCCAGGAGCGGATAAGATGTACCAAGATCTCAAGGATTACTATTGGTGGCCTAGGATGAAGGGCGATGTTGCTGTTTATGTGAGCAAGTGTCTAACGTGTGCTAAGGTGAAAGCGGAATACCAGAAGCCTTCAGGACTTCTGCAACAACCTGAGATTCCCAAGTGGAAATGGGAACAAATCTCCATGGATTTTATTACAAAGTTGCCAAGAACGCCAAGAGGTCATAACACTATTTGGGTGATAGTTGACCGCCTAACAAAGTCCGCACACTTTCTGCCAATCAAAGAGAAGGATAATACGAGCAAGTTGGCTGAAATTTACATGAGTGAAATCGTCACGCGCCATGGAGTACCTCTCTCGATCATCTCTGATAGAGATGGACGTTTCATATCAAGGATTTGGCAATCCTTCCAAGAAGCTTTTGGCTCACAATTAAATCTGAGCACTGCATTTCACCCTTAGACCGACGGTCAAAGCGAGCGGACTATTCAGACACTGGAGGATATGCTGAGAGCATGTGTAATGGATCTTGGTGGTAGCTGGGATAAACATTTGCCACTGGTTGAATTTTCATACAACAACAGCTACCACACCAGTATTGGAGCCGCGCCATTTGAAGCTCTTTACGGACGCAAGTGTCGATCACCCCTATGCTGGGCTGACGCAGGTGATAGGCAGCTTGTTGGTCCCGAAATCGTCCAAGAGACAACAGACAAGATTGCGCAGATTTGAAAACGCATCGAAGCGGCTCGCGAAAGACAGAAAGCCTATGCAGATCCAAACCGGAAACATTTGGAATTCCAAGTTGGAGATATGGTTTTATTGAAAGTTTCACCCTGGAAGGGTGTGGCACGCTTCGGAAAGCGTGGGAAGTTGAATCCGCGTTACATTGGCCCTTTCAGAATTTTGGAAAGAATAGGGCTAGTAGCATACAGGCTGGACTTACCTGCTGAACTGAATGGAGTTCACGATACATTTCATGTATCCAACCTGAAGAAAAGTCCAACTCAAGATACCGTTGTCATTCCCACCGACGAGATTCATGTTGACGACACGCTCCATTTCATTGAAGAACCTGTTGAGGTTACGGATTGGAAAGTAAACAAGACCCGCCGGAGCAGTGTCAAGCTCGTCAAGGTTCATTGGAATGCCAGACATGGTCCAGAATACACCTGGGAGCGTGAGGACCGGATGAAAGAGAAATACCCCCACTTATTTCCCAAGAACCCTGCTTCTAGAAGCAGAACTTCAAATTTCGGGACGAAATTTTTCTAACGGGGGGAGAATGTGACAACCCTCACTAAACCAGGTATCCGTACGACTTAATTAATAATTAATTACTGCTTAATTACTGTGCTTACTTGAACTTGTGGACAAACTGCTACTTGAATGCTGATACATGTACTTACTTGCATCATACTTTACTTGCTGTCACTCCATGTTTTGCTTACAGCACCTTTGTGACAACCTTGATGCACCAAAAGCACAGCAGCACAATGAACGGATAACCTATTAAACGTGCCGTCATAACTAGCACCAGGCAGGTACTGCCTCTAAGGCCTGTAAGAGCCTGAGATAGTTTGCTACACTAGTGGTGAGTGTAGGGATATAAGGGTTGTAGAACTGCGTCACTAGGAATGAGATTACAGTGACCGGATGTGCCTAAAACGTACTTTAAGTACAAAATTCAACACTTTAATTAAAAATTCAGCATCTAGCTAACTAATAAGTGCCAAAACATGAGAAAAAATGTTACTAGACACTTTCCAAAGTGTCGGGAATAAGTTGGGTCACTAAAAATAATGATAATGACACTTTAAAGCTTTGTTAAGCACTTTAACGGATCTCTATCCAACCGAACAACCGGACTTTACCCGGAACATAAAAATATTGCCAATAACATTGTTTATCTTTTTCTGAGCCAGTTAGGGTCCCTGAATACCCTAACACCCGCTATAACGCATGACACATCAGTAACCGAGTTAACTTTCACTTAACTTAACTAATACTTAACGTTTAGTTGAAAACCAACCGGGTAACCCCCCCCCCCAACCGAACTCGTCCCCTTGGGGGACACCCTTGTACTTTTTGTGATTAAATTAATCAAACATGACTAATATCAAGGAAACATAGTAACCCTTGGTTAATGAACTTGAAGTTGTCTATAAGTATGTGACCTTAACCATCATAACCTTCACACACTCAACATCACAACATCACTCTCTCTCTCTCTCCTTGGAGCTCTCGGCCGAACACACCCACAACCATCCATCCATCTTCGAGTCTTGATCAAGCTATTCCAAGCACACACAAGGGATAAGGATCTCATACAAGGAAGCTCGGTGCGTTCGGAACGTGAAGAACCTCACCCTATTGCTTTTATCCACTCATTTTTCGACTAGAATCTTCCCTAGCCCCGAGCTAGTAGTAAGTTGCTATAAACGCCCTCTCGATCTATTTTAAAGTGGTTAAAATGAAGTGTAACGGTTAAATCTCAAGAACTTGCAATATGATATGTAAAAGTCTACTAAAATGTTAAAAATGTTGGTTAAAAGCATAAGAATGGTGTAAATCTTGTAAGACTTGTTTTGATGCAATTAATTAGTGTCGATCTATGTTGTGGTAGCTCGGATCATCATCTAACCCGGATTAGTCGTGATCATGAATCATGGCATAGAGTTTGTTTAAGTGTACAAAGGGTTAAATGATGAAACTCTACCACACACTAAACATGAACTTGTGTAAAATCGATTTTACTTATGAAATGGTGTTCAAAACTAGTAGATCTACGGATCTACAAGCGGTACTTTCAAAGGACCAAGTGTCAAAGAAATCATATTTTGTAAAGCCGGATCTTACATGAACAAGAATGATTTTAGCAAACACACAAGTATGTAAACACTTGTGTAACACAAAGTTTCGACAAAATAACTATTTTTTGTAAATGTTGACAAGAAGTTGTAAAGATGTAACTTCTTTAAAAACGAGACTTTCAAGTAACCGAATTGATCTATACAAAGATCCACTAAAAATAATGGAAAGATACTACACATTTTGGAAAAACCACAAGTTCATGTATTTCTGCGATTATATCTATTTTAACTAGTTGAATATTGTTTATTGTTGATTGAGGAAATTGTTGATTTGGATTTTAAAAGAAAATGATACGCTTGAAAGCGTGGCCACCTCCAGTTACAGGGGAAACTCTGGCGAAATTTTTCCAAAAACCTAACACTTGAAAATATTTTCATCACAAGTGTTAGAAATACATTTTTAACTTGTTTTCAAAGACGTAAATTTCGCCATGATTCTGTTTACAAAATTTCTAAGTGTCGGAGGTGGGATTTTCACAAATTAAAACCTGAAATATATATATTTAGAATATATGTTTTTCATAACAACACTTGTGAATTTTTATGATTAGTTTGTGAAATATACGAATATTATTTTTAGAGTAAAAATAATATTACCGAAGGTTAACGATTCCAAAAATAATACAAACACCTTCATAATAAATAATAAGTTACAACGGTATAATTATTACCACCCGATCTTTAAAACGTAACATACGCATTTTAAGAAAATATTTATGAGCGCGTATTTTTGTCAAAGTATTATTTTGGGAAGAATATTTATATTTTGAAGTAAGAAATAAAATATATTAAGTGAGACTTAATAATGTATTTCGAATTTTACGAACACGCATGTATTAAATCCCCCATCCTTGGGAAGGAGAATAATTACCAAGTATTTACAAAAATATAAACACGAAATAGTTGTCTAACTATTTCCCAAAAACTTAAACCTTAAGCTAAGGCACGGCCGTCCGTCTAATAGATTTAGTACGTGTAGGTCGTCGCACAGCTGCTTGATCAGGAGATATACTTGGTAGAGACGCACCACTGTGAGTTCATGTCCCCCTTTTCTCTAACTGTTTTCAGTTTTCTAAACTGCGGGGGTGAAATACATGTTACTATGATTACGAATAATTCTTACATGGTATGGTTAGCGTAAGGAGGGTTATTATTCAGATCATGTGAGTGGGTAGGCGGAAACTTGAGGCCATTAATCCTCAGGGTAGGACCGAGGGGCAGGAGCGGTAGATCTATCTGGGTGTAGCGAGCCCAACTCCAGGCCCAAACAGAACGGACCTCGGGGTGACTTTGTACCCAACGCATAAATCTACTAGGTTTGAGTCTTCCTACTTGCACTTCACACATATCAATGGCCTTGCAAACCATTGGTGATCTATTTTTTCTTATTTGCTACATACCAGGGTTTTTATACATACAAAGGTTTATTTACTCACTTACACATGAACTCGCTCAACATTATTGTTGATTTTTCAACTTACATGTATTTCAGGGAATTAAAGGATCTGGCGAGGTATGACACGTTTTCCCGCTGCATTAGTCTCGAGGTCATCCGAGTTTAAGGGATGTGACTTTTTCCTGGACGAGTCACAGTTCTTAAACTGTGTTTATTTCTTGTTGGTGTTGTGTCTTTTGAACACTGTTTATGTTTGTTAGGATGTGATATCCGTTAAGACAATGTTGTGGTTCTTTACTCTTCGAACTTATTTTAATGGATGATCTTGCATGGTTTTTATTTCATATAGCTTGTTATGGATAAGCTATGGTATTAAGAAGTCACACCAAAATAACCACGCTTCCACAAAGCCAGGGTGTGACAATACCCCCCCCCCACTTCGACGGTCACCATAAGGGTGACCCACCCTTGCATTCTTTTGATTATTTTATTGTTAGTTGTTGTTGGATAATAAGACACATTACATGATGGATTATGAGGATTAGTGGTTTATAAGTTAGCACACAAGGAACTTGATCTTTCATTCTCACCTTCAACATTTAGCTCACTTCTCTCTTTCCCTCTTCCCTTGCTTTCGGCCGCCACCCATCACCACCATCAAGTCTTGTTCAAGCCATTTTTCATACATCCAAAGGTGTTAGAGGTCCAACAAGCAAGCTTGGTGCACTCGGAAGTTCAAGGACCACTCTTGTTTTCTTTTATCCACCACTTTTACGCTTTGAAACTTCCCTAGCCTTGTGCTAGTAGTAAGTGCTTCAAATCTTCATCTTGTTCTTATTTTTAGTGGTTAATAGTTGATTGAATGATAAAATGTTAAGAAACTCTAAAGAACTTAAACTAGTCTTGAACATAAAGGATGAAGAATGGATAAAGAGATGAAGTACTGTTAAATAATGTTGAAATCATGTTGATCTTGTGTTGTTATGCTTAATACATGTTGTTTGTTAATAGAAGTAAGATGGTTCATCACCTAGACTTGCTAGATCATGTTTAAGAACATGAACTAGCAAGATGTAAAGGTTAAAGATATGAAGGATAATGAAACCATCCATGCATGAACTTTGAACTTGAATAAATATAAGTTTTCTTGGAAAAATGAGTTGTAAACTTGTAGATCTAAAGATCTATGAGTGGTTTTTCGAAAGAACCAAGTGAAAAATATTAGTTTTGTTAAAACTTGGATCTTGTATGAACTAAACACATTTTTAGTAAGTTGTAAAACTTCAGATTCTTTAAAAATAAAGTTTTTAAGAAACTAATTACATTTTTAATGGTAACAAGACTTACTAATTATGCTAGTAAGTTACTACTTGCTTTTACAAATCTTTCAAGTTCATAAGCTTATAGTTCATGCGTATTTTTGACAAATTTGGCAAATAAAGGTTGTATATTGTTGATTGAGAATTGATTGAACGATTTTTTTACAAAAGAAAATGATACGCTAGTAAGCGTGGACGCCTCCATTTACAAAGGAAACTCTGGCGAAATTTTTCTAGAATTTTAACACCTAGAATATATTTTTCTAGTAAGTGTTTACAAATATATTTTTAACTTGGTTTTCAAAATAAACTTCGCCATGATTTTTATTACAAAGACACTAAGTGCCGGAGGTTGATTTTTGTAAATAAAATTTGTTAAATATATATTTAGAATATATATCCCATACTAAAACTCTTGAATGATTGTTTGTTTATTACGTGAATTAAATATATTATTTTTAGAGTAAAAATAATATAACTTATAACGCCATGATATTACGACTCCAGAAATAATACCAAAATCCTTACAAAATAAATATTTAAGTTACGCAATTATTATTGCAATACGACACACTAAGACGTCACTTATATAATATTTCAGAAAAATACTCTTATACGTACATTTTTGGTAAAATATTATTTTGGAAAGTTTATGAAGTAAAATATAATATTTTTGGGAAAAATATATATATTTTGAAATTAAGATGTTTTAGACAAGTGATTAAAATATATTTTTCTAAGTGGGACTTAAAATATATTTTTCAGAATTACAAGTGTACATGTATAAATACCCCCATCCTTGGGAAGGAAATACACATATAAAGTACTTGAGAAGTATGGATACGAAATAGTTGCCTAACTATTTTTCCTAGATACAAAAGTTAAGTTAAAATAATTAATATTATTTTAACAAGTATTATATCATAGTAACGCAACTCAAAACACTAAACCCTAAGCCAAGGCACGGCCGTTCGTCTAATAGACATTAGTACGTGTAGGTCGTCATTCAGCAGTTCGAGCTTGAGATTGACGTTACAGGATACACACTTCAGTGAGTTCATGTCCCCCTTTTCTCTTAACTGTTTTCAGTTTTTATACTTTGGGGGTGGAATACATGTTACAGTAATTACAGACACTTTTATACATGGTATGGTTAGCTTAAGGAGGGTATACTACTTAGATCATGTGAGTGGGTAGGTGGTACTTGGGGCCATTCATCCTCATTGTAGGACCGAGGGTCATGAGTGATAGATCTATTTGGGTGTAGCGAGCCCAACTCCTGAGTCCACTGTACGGACCATGGGGTAACTTTGAGCCCGACGCAAAAATCTCCTAGGTTTGAGTCTTCCTGCATCACTTCACACATATCATTGGCTTTGCAACCCAGTGGTGATCTCTTTTTCCTTAATTGCTACATACCAGGGATTTTTCATACATACTACAAAGGTTTATACATAATCACTTTTGCATTAACTCGCTCAACTTTTGTTGATTTTTCAAACTACTTGTATTTCAGGAAATACAAGGATCTGGCAAGGTATGCAATCTTGTCAAGCTGCGTAAGGGATAATGATGTCATCCAGGTTTAGGAAGTGTGACCCCTGCCTGGACGGGTTACAAGTCTTAAACCGTATTACTAGTCAAGTCTTTTGTCATGTCGTATGAACATGTTTTTAGTTATGTCATGATTGTATGTCGTTTTATGTGTCGACTTTTAAAACAATGTTGTTGTGGTAACTTTTAAAACTTGATGAATGGATGACTATCATGCGTTTTATTTTCATATAGCATTGTTGTGATTGTGCTATGGTATTAAGAAGTCACACCAAATAAACCCACGCTTCTGCAAAAGCCAGGGTGTGACACTCAGGACCTGATAACTGACTTTCTCCTATTTTTGCCCAACATACTGGGGTTCGGCATTTGCGTCCATATAGAGCTTCGAATGGGGCAATATTAATGCTTGTGTGATAACTGTTGTTATAGGAGAATTCTATTAATGGTAAATGGTCGTCCCAATTTCCACCGAAATCTATAACACATGCCCTTAGCATGTCTTCTAAGGTTTGAATCGTCCTTTCACTTTGTCCATCAGTCTGGGGATCGTATGCTATACTTAAATTTAGCCGTATCCCCATTGCTTGTTGGAAACTTGTCCAAAAATGTGAAGTGAAACGACTATCCCTATATGATACAATGGAGAGTGGAACTCCATGTAGTGATACTACCTCATCCACATATAACTTAGCTAGTCTTTCCATACTAAAGGTTTCCTTCATTGGTTAGAAATGAGCTGATTTGGTTAATCGATCTACAATCACCCAGATTGCATCGTTACCCTTTCTTGTTTTGGGTAATTTAGTAACAAAATCCATTGTTATTAATTCCCATTTCCATACAGGCATTTCTAACTATTGAAGTAAACCGGAAGGTTTCTGGTGTTCTGCCTTAACTTGTGAACAAGTTAAACACTTAGATACGTAACTAGCTATGTCCTTTTTCATTCCTATCCACCAAAAGTTATTCCTCAAAGTCTTGATACATCGTGTTGTTACTAGGATGCATCGTATACCTAGATTTATGGGCTTCCTTTAATATTCTATCTCGTAGGTTTCCTTGTTTAGGTACCCAAATTCTTTTCTTATGGAATTCCAAATTCCATCAGTTCCGTGTTCTAATTCCTTTATCATTCCTTTCATTCCTTCAGCATTATCCTTGATTGCTGCTTCTTGAACACTTTTCAGTTGTTCCATTAAATCTAATTGCAGATTTAATCTAAGAGCACGTACTCGTCTCTGTTTCTCATGGTACTTACGACTTAGGGCATCGGCTACTACATTTTCTTTTCCTTCGTGATATTGAATATGACAGTCGTAATCACTTAAGATTTCCATCCATTTTCTTTGCCTCATGTTTTATTCTTTCTGCCAGAAAATATATCTTAAACTCTTATGATCTGTAAAAACAGTAAATTACTACCATACAGATAATGTCTCCAAATCTTAAGGGTAAAAATTACCGCTCCTAACTCTAAGTCATGAGTTGTATAATTTTCCTCGTGCTTTTTTCAATTGCCTTGACGCATACGCAATCACTTTCTTGCGTTGCATTAACACACATCCTAATCCTAGTTTAGAAGCATCACAGTAAACTACGAAATCTTCTGTTCCTTCTGGTAAGGCAAGAATTGGGGCATTTGTTAATCTCTGCTTTAGAATTCTAAAGGCTTCTTCCTGCTTAGGTCCCCATTCAAACTTAACAGTTTTACAGGTTAACTTTGTTAATGGAACAACTATCTTAGAAAAGTCTTGGATAAAACGCCTACAGTATCCAGCTAATCCTAGAAAACTTCTGACTTCTGTAGCAGATTTCGGGACTTTCCAATTTGTGATAGCTTCTATTTTGGAAGGATCTACGTGAATGCCTTCATGATTAACCATGTGTCCTAGAAATTGCACCTCTTGTAACCAAAATTCACACTTGGAAAATTTGGCGTAAAGCCTTTCTTTTCTTAACAGGGTTAAGAGTGCATGTAAGTGTTCATAGTGCTCGTCCTGGCTTTTGGAATAAATAAGTATATCGTCAATGAAGACAATTACAAATTTATCCAAGTATGGTTTACAGATCCTATTCATCATGTCCATAAATGTTGCAGGAGCATTTGTTAATCCAAATGGCATGACTGTAAACTCGTAGTGACCATACCTAGTCCTGAAAGCAGTTTTAGGAATGTCTTCTTCCTGTACTTTCAACTAATGATATCCGGAGCGCAAATCTATCTTAGAGAAATACCTAGCTCCTTGAAGTTGATCAAAAAGATCATCAATTCTAGGTAATAGGTATCGATTTTTAATAGTAACCTTATTTAATTCTCTATAATTGATACACATGCGCATTGACCCATCTTTCTTTTTCATGAACTACACATGTGCTCCCCAAGGGGATGAACTGGGTTGTATGAATCCTTTTCCTAACAATTCATCTAATTGCTTTTTCAGTTCTAACATCTCCGTGGGTGCTAATCGATAAGGTGCCTTAGCTATTGGAGCAGTTCCATGTATTAGATGAATTCTAAATTCTACTTCCCTATCTGGTGGTAATCCAGGTAGATCTTCTGGGAATACATCGGGGTATTCTGGTACTACTGGAATTTCCTTAAGTTCTTTGCTTTTAGTGTTAATGATTAATGAAATCATATACACTATGC
Source organism: Helianthus tuberosus (assembly GCA_030545235.1). NCBI lineage: Eukaryota > Viridiplantae > Streptophyta > Magnoliopsida > Asterales > Asteraceae > Helianthus > Helianthus tuberosus. The sequence continues at coordinate 14,329 of JARYGA010042296.1, read as the reverse complement.
CTTGCTTTTGATCGTAACTAGCGACTTTCATTACTGAAATGCACTTCATTGTCTTGCGTGGCTTATCTCCTTTAATCAGAATTATCTCTCCTATTGGCGTACGAATTTCTACGGAATTCTGATCACATAGGATTCGAGCATGGTTGGCTACTAACCAATCCATTCCTAGCACGACGTCGAATCCTGCTATCTTCATAGGTAGAAGGTTTGTCGAGAACTTATGCCCTGATAATTCTATTTTTCCTTATTGAAGTACCTTATCTATACTGATAGGGTTTCCTTCTGCCGTCTCTACCATATAAACTTGATTAAGTTTGGTTAAGGGTTGCTTAAGAGCGTGGCAAAATGAAGTATTTATAAAACTTTGGTTTGCACCAGAGTCAAATAATACTTTTGCATAAACGTCATGGACAAGGAACGTACCATCTATCACGTAAGGAATCTGATCTGCATCTTGTGTTGTCAGCTGAAAAGCTCTTGCGTTCTTCTTATTAGTTCCATCGGCCGCTTTTGCTTTGTTGTCAGCTGTCTTGACTAATTTAGGGCAATTTGGCTTAAAATGCTCTGCTTGTCCACAATTGTAGCAGATCGTAGATTTCTTCCTGCAATCCTCCTCTCGGTGCCCCAATATTTGAAGAAATTACAGTATTTCTTACATTTTCTGAAATGTTTCCTTTTACAGTTTCTACAAAATGGCGGTGTGGAAGACTGCCCGGCTCCTTTTTTATTGGAATTATTATTATTATTTCCCAAACGGAAACCTTGGGTAATCTTCTGAGCCAGCTCCTTCTTCCTATTCTGCTCTCTCGTATGAACCAATCCGTCAGTCAAGGTATTAGCCAATTCGACTGCATCGTCGATAGTCCGAGGTTTAGCAGCCTTGACTATATCACGGATTTCGCTAATCAATCCCCAAATGTAGCGAGAAATAAGTACAGGTTCTGGCGAGGCCAGAGTCGGTACTATTCTTGCATACTCGAATAATTTCGATGTATACTCACGGCATTTAACATCCACCATCCTGTGGTTCAGGAACTGGTTTGCCATTTGCTCCTTTTCGTAGGAAGGACAAAATTTCCTTTCTATCAGTTCCTTAAACTCTTCCCATCTCATGGCATAAGCCACGTCACTTCCTTTAGCTTGCAGCACCGTATTCCACCATTCTAATGCCTTTTCTTTGAAAAGGTGGGACACATACATCACCCTGTCTTCTTCTGCGCACTTACTTATCTTGATCACAGCTTCTGTCTTTTCTAACCAACGTAGTGCAGTAGTTGCTCCTTCATTGCCTGCGAATTCAGTTGGTTTACAGGCGAGGAATTCTTTATAAGTGCAACCAGTCGTCATCACTTTCATCTTCTTAGGAAATGGGGCTTGAATTACATTATTATTATTGCCTCCATTTATGCTATAACTGAAATTATCGTCGCGGGTGCGTTTGCTATGGTCGGCTTTGGAAGGTTCGACTGGATTTTTAACAGCTGCGACGATTGCTGGGATAGCATTGGCTATACCCTGAGCAACTATATTTTCTATATCTTCTCTATTGAGAAAAGTTTCCTGATTATTTGGTTCCGATTGATTAACTTCATTTGCCGAGTGGTTAACTGCGTTTGCCATCTGAATTAGTAACACTATACACTGATTAATATCACAAAATAGATAGCAATCAAACACAATATGGCAATCACAATCACAAATTAAGTCAGCACATATAGCCAAAATTGTCGATCTTTGCGACGTTTAGATTTATATATATATATATATATATATATATGCATCTGTACAAACCACATATTTACAGATGTTTTATTAGGTGATATTATACATTATTATTATTATTATTATACAAAACACCTATTCTATGGTTAACTGTCTTCAAAAGTGAAATTCCCTCTCATCGTACTTCCAGGAGAGGTTCTAACCCACAGATCGGATCCGGTTTCCCGCGTCCACCAATTCTTCGCCGTAGCGGCGTAGTTCAGCAACATTTTCTGGGTTCATGGGTGGAAAAGTGGCGGGGACGGGCTCAAACTGTGGGTAATAAGGGTTTGTATTGTTCATGAGGTTTTGGAAATGCCAATCATTGGTCCACCACTCCTCAATTGGATCAGGCAGGGGTAGTGGGTTGATAATAGGTTCAAGGATGGCAGGTTCTAGGTTTATAGGAAGTTCATTTTGAACGAGAATGTTCACAAGGTTTTCATCACCCAAACCCCAACAACACGTGTAGCACCGCCTATCACCCCCAAACCGACGGCCGGAATCTAAAGCCGATTCAATATCAAGTGAGATGACATTATTAAACCCTTTTTGGCATGTTGGACATCCTGCACGAGATAGCCCTGAAGCTGGGTCAGGGTCAGATCTTTGAACCCAACTGCGGCGTTCACATACCTGCACTCCATTTCATTCTAACCTCCCGATAGCTCGGGAGGACGAGTAGGTCTCCGAGGTTGGTGACCCATTGACAAAGATAACAACCTTTAGGCTCCAATCCCTAATCACACTGATTTTGGTGAAAAGACATTACAACAAAGACCCGAAAACCCGACACGGTCCCACTTGCTGCTGTGAACGAGCCTATTCACACATGGAAAAAGCTATCATCTTCAAATTCGTCCCATCAAGAACTGCATAAGTTTCATTAACTGAAAAGAACCCCTTCAAAACTCAAATGATGGATCACAGTGGAGACCTGAACTATTTACATCAAAAACTCGAAATTTAGACTATGTTAACTCCTTAGAGTTATGCGCCTGCAGTCTTCATGGACCTCATGAACTGAGTATGCAAACCATTTTTCAATGCCGAGAACCTCGATCAGATTAAGACTAGACCAGCCCCTGACACTTCGAGACTAAAAGTGTCAATATGTGAAAACTATGAAACACGGCCCGTGTTGTCACACCCCAAAACACATCGCGCATTACTTATCACCCTCAGATGGATGGTCAAAGTGAGCGAACTTCGACCTCACGTCAAATTTTGGCGCCGACCCCTCTCTTATAGGAGTTTTTGGTGCGCAAGCAAAGACATCAAATGAATCAAAACCATTAGTGGATTCAATACCTGTAGTAGCTGCTGCACCAGAATAGTGAAGAGAAGAATTTCCTGGGCCAAAAAGGTCGCAGTTTGCCAGCTTCCTGTCTAGTTCCTCCCTGGGTGGTAAGGTCGGAGCTTGACCAGAGCTTTCTCCCACAATCTCTTTTCCCTTTGGTTCAACTGTTTTCTTCACTTTTTGAGCCACGGGTTGTCACACCCTGGCTTTGCGGAAGCGTGGTTAATTTTGGTGTGACTTCTTAATACCATAGCTTAATCATAACAAAGCTATATGAAATAAAATCATGCAAGATCATCCGTTGATTTAAGTTTTAAAACCAGAATAACATACCATTGTCTTAAAGACTTACAACACCGTAACATAAAACATTGTCTTGAACAACATAAACAGTAACATGAAGTAAACGCAGTCTAAGATTTGTGACTTGTCCAGGAAAGAGTCACATTTCCTAAACTGGGATGACCTTGGAACCCTTATGCAGCGGGAAAACATAACATACCGTGCCAGATCCTGTTAATTTCCTGAAATACATGTAAGTTGAAAAATCAACAATAATGTTGAGCGAGTTCATGTGTAAGTGAGTATGTAAAACACTTATAAGTATAAAAGTTCCCTGGTATGTAGCAGTGTAAGGAAAAGAGATCACCAATGGTTTGCAAGGCCATTAGCATGTGTGAAATGCAAGTAGGAAGACTCAACCTAGCAGATTTTTGCGTCGGGTACAAAGTCACTCAAGGTCCGTTCTGTTGGTCCTCTTAGAGGTCCGTTCTGTTGGGCCTAGAGTTGGGCTCGCTACACCCAGATAGATCTACCGCTTACGTCCCTCGGTACTTCTGCCTACCCATTCACATGATCTAAGTAGTAAACCTCCTTACGCTAACCATACCGTGTATAAAGTACTTGTAAACAAAGTAACATGTATTTCACCCCCGCAGTTAAGAAAACTGAAAACAGTTAGAGAAAAGGGGGACATGAACTCACAGTCAGTGCGTCTCTACCAAGTACTCCAAATCAGAAAGCTGTGCGACGACCTACAAGTGCTAATTCTATTAGACGGACGGCCGTGCCTTAGCTTTATAGTTTAAGTCTTTGGGAAATAGTTAGACAACTATTTCGTGTTTACGTTCTGTATATACTTGGTAGTTAATCTCCTTCCCAAGGATGGGGGATTCAATACATGTGCGTTCAAATTATATCATTAAGTCTCACTTAATATATATACCTTTCCAATTCCAAAATATAAGTATTTTTCTCAAAAATATTATATTTTCATTTCACATAATTTTTCTCCAATAATACGTTGTTAAAATACGCGTTCATAAATATTTCTGTAAGTGCGTAAGTTACGTTTTAACAATTGCGTGGTAATATACTTACCGGTGTAACTTATATATTTATGGTGAAAGCGTTCGTATTATTTTGGATTCGTTAACGTTCGTAAATATTATTTTTACTCTAAAAATAATATTTATGTATTTCACAAAATAATCATAAACAGTGTGTGAAAAATATATATATATTTATCACGTTAAATTTTGTGAAAATCCCACCTCCGAATATTTAGTAAATAAAGTCATGGCGAAATTTATGTTTCGAAAACATGTCAAAAATAATTCTAACACTTGTAGTGTAAATAGTTCTAAGTGTTAGGTTTTTAGAAAAATTTCGCCAGAGTTTCCTCTGTAACTGGAGGTCGCCACGCTTTCAAGCGTATCATTTTCTTTAACAAATCAACTCAACAATTTTCTTTATTGATCAGAACAACTTTCATCACAACAACTAATCGACAAGTATGTAAATCGCATAATCGCATGAACTTGTAGTTTTTCCGAAACTATAGTGTAAATCCCATTATATTTTGTGGATCTTTATATAAAGTAATTTTGATCTCGTAAAAACCTCGTTTTTAGAGAAATCCGTCTTTACAACTTCTCGTCATCTTTTACAAAAACGGTTATTTGTCGGATCTTTTCATTTCACAAGTGTTTACACACTTGTGGTTTATAAAAAATCATGCTTGTTATTGTAAGATCCATCTCTTTAAAATACATGATTTCTTTGATACGTGGTTCTTTGAAAATACCACTTGCAGATGCGTAGATCCGCTAGTTTTAAACACTATTGTACAAGTTAAAACACTTTTACACAAGTAAAACATTTTTACACAAGTTCATGTTTCATGTGTGGTAGAGTTTCACCTTTTAACCCTTGTTACTTCTAAAATAGCTTTGTGTCATGATTCAAGAACATGACTATACCGGGTTATACGATGATCCGAGCTACCACAACATAGATCGGGTCTAAATAATCACCACTTTCAATTACTACAACATTTACACAACATATAAGCTATTAACCACCATTTTAAGTGTTTTTAGTAGACTTTTGTGCATCATTTTGCATTTTAACGAGATTCAACCGATACAAATCCTTTTATCCACTTTAGATTAGTTCAAATACGAGTTTTAAGTATTATACCTCTAGCTCAAGGCTAGGGAAGGATCTTGACGAAAATGGCATGGATAAAAGCTAGATAAAGAGGTCCTTCGCGTTCCGCTTGCTCCAAGCTTCCTAATACGTGACCCTTGATGTTTGTAGATGCTTGGAATGATGATGATCAAACTCGAAAATGGGTGGGTGGTTATAGGGGGGTTCGGCCGAGAGCTCTAGAGAAGAGAGGGAGAGAGTTGTTTGGTTGAGATGTGGTGATGGAAGTGATTAGTGGTTTAAGGTTAGATCTTATAGGCAATTATCAAGAGTATTATCCAAAGGTCCATGTGTAGGTTAGATATTTAGCAAACTAGATTTAGCAAATCTTGCAAGTACATGAGGTGGTCACTAGGTGACCGATTCGGTTGGGGGGGGGGGTCCCTTGGTTCGATTTCAACTAGCCATTAAGTATATAGTTAGTTTAAGTTAAGTAATTAACTCGGTTACTTGTGTATAGTATGTTAAAGCGGGTGTTAGGGTGTACGGGGACCCTAACTGGCTCAGAAAAAGATAAATAATGAAAATAACAATATTTTCACGTTCCGGGTATAGTCCGGTTGTTCGGTTGGATAGTAATCCGTTAAAGTGTTAACAAAGCTTTAAAGTGTCGTTATTACTCTCTTTAGTGACACAGCTTATTCCTGACACTTTGGAAAGTGTCTAGTAATATTTTTCTCATGTTTTGGCACTTATTAGTTAGCTAAAAGCTGAATTATTGAGTAAAGTGCTGAGTTTTGTACTTAGAGTACGTTTTAGGCACATCCAGTCATTGTAACTTATTCCTAGAGACGCAGTTCCACAACCCTTGTATCCCTACACTCACTACTAGTGTAGCAAAATATCTCAGGCTCTTATAGGCCTTGGAGGCAGTGTTTGCCTGATGCTGGCTTTATCAGCATGTTTAGTAGGTTATCCGTTATAGTGCTACTGTGCTTTTGTGCATCATGTTTGTCACTAAGGTTCAGTATGTAAGTATTGTAGTGACGATAAGCAAAGTATGATGCAAGTAAGTACATGTATCAGATATCAAGTAGCAGTTCATCAGCTAGTTCAAACAAGCACAGTAATTAAGCAGTAATTAATCATTAGTTAAGTCGTACGGATACCTGGTTTAGTGCGGGTTGTCACATTCTCCCCCCGTTAAATAAATTTCGTCCCGAAATTTAAGTTCTGCTACTAGATGCAGGGTTCTTAGGAAAAAGGTGGGGGTATTTCTCTTTCATCCGGTCCTCACGCTCCCAGGTGTATTCAGGACCATGTCTGGCATTCCAACGAACTTTGACGAGTTTAACACTGCTCCGGCGGGTCTTGTTAACTTTCCAATCCGTGACCTCAACAGGTTCTTCAACGAAGTGGAGCGTGTCGTCAACATGAATCTCGTCGATGGGAATGGCAACGTCAACTTGAGTTGGACTTTTCTTCAGGTTGGATACATGAAATGTATCGTGAACACCATTCAGTTCAGTAGGTAGGTCCAACTTGTATGCTACTAGTCCTATTCTTTCCAGAATTCTGAAGGGACCAATGTAGCGCGGATTTAACTTCCCACGCTTCCCAAAGCGTGCCACACCCTTCCAGGGTGAGACTTTCAATAACACCATTTCTCCAACTTGGAAATCCACATGTTTTCGGTTTGGATCCGCATAGGCCCTTTGTCTGTGGCGAGCTGCTTCGATGCGTTTAAGAATCTGCGCAATCTTGTCTGTCGTCTCTTGGACGATTTCGGGACCAGCAAGCTGCCTATCACCTGCGTCAGCCCAACATAAGGGTGATCGGCACTTGCGTCCGTAAAGGGCTTCAAATGGCGCGACACCAATACTGGTGTGGTAGCTGTTGTTGTACGAAAATTCGACCAAAGGCAAATGCTTGTCCCAGCTACCGCCCAAATCCATAACACACGCTCTCAGCATGTCTTCCAAAGTCTGTATCGTTCGCTCGCTCTGGCCGTCAGTTTGCGGATGAAACGCAGTGCTCAGATTCAATTGTGAGCCAAAGGCTTCTTGGAAGGATTGCCATATCCTTGACACAAACCTTCCGTCTCTATCAGAGATGATCGAGAGAGGCACTCCATGGCGCGCGACGATCTCTCTCATGTAAATTTCAGCCAATTTGCTCGTATTATCCTTCTCCCTGATGGGTATGAAGTGTGCTGACTTTGTTAAACGATCCACTATCACCCAGATAGTGTCATGGCCTCTTGGCGTTCTTGGCAATTTCGTAATAAAGTCCATGGAGATTTGTTCCCATTTCCACTTGGGAATCTCGGGTTGTTGCAGAAGTCCCGAAGGCTTCTGGTATTCCGATTTAACCTTAGCGCACGTTAAACATTTGCTCACGTAAACAGCAACATCGCCTTTCATCCTAGGCCACCAATAATAATCTTTGAGATCCTGGTACATCTTATCCGCTCCTGGATGAGCCTGCGACTTGTGAGCTTCGTCAAAAATAACCTCCCTTAAATCACCAAGCAGAGGAACCCAAATCCTTTTCTCAAAACATAACGTCCCTTCCTCGTTTGGTACCAAAAGCTTCTCCATCCCACGGAGATATTCCTCTTCAAGGTTCCCTTCCTTGAGAGCTTCTTTCTGCGCGACACGAATGCGCAAGGAAAGATCAGTTCGTATAATCATTTCCAGAGCTCTAACCCTTATGGGCTTGATTCTCTCTTTACGACTTAGGGCATCGGCGACCACATTCGCCTTCCCTGGATGATACTTTATCTCGCAGTCGTAGTCGTTCAACAATTCAACCCATCGTCTTTGCCTCATATTCAACTCCTTCTGGTTGAATATATGCTGTAGGCTCTTGTGATCTGTGAAGATTGTACACTTCGTACCATAAAGGTAGTGTCTCCAGATCTTTAAAGCAAAAACCACTGCGCCGAGCTCCAAATCGTGTGTGGTATAGTTCTTTTCGTGCACTTTCAGTTGACGCGATGCGTAAGCAATAACCTTTTGGCGTTGCATCAACACGCAACCCAATCCTTGGCGCGATGCGTCGCAGTATACCACAAAATCATCAGTACCTTCTGGTAGAGCTAAGATAGGCGCGTTGCAGAGCTTATCCTTCAATATCTGGAAGGCTTCCTCCTGTTTGATTTCCCAATCAAACTTCTTATCCTTCTGTGTGAGGAGCGTCAATGGTTGAGCGATCTTTGAAAAATTCTCAATGAATCTTCGATAATAGCCAGCCAAACCCAAGAATTGCCGGATCTCGGTTGGCGTCTTTGGCGTTTCCCAATCCTTGATCGCTTCGATCTTTGTTGGATCCACGTCGATTCCATCTCCATTTACCACGTGCCCAAGGAATTGCACCTCTCGTAGCCAAAACTCGCACTTAGAGAATTTGGCATACAGCTGTTCCTTCCTTAGCAGCTCTAGAATGGCTCTAAGATGCTGCTCGTGTTCAGCCTTCGTCTTTGAATAAATCAAGATGTCGTCGATGAATACAATCACGAACTTATCCAAGTACGGTTTGCAAACTCTATTCATCAAATCCATAAAGACTGCAGGTGCGTTTGTCAAACCAACGGCATAACTAGGAACTCGTAGTGCCCATAACGAGTTCTGAAGGCTGTCTTTGGGATACTTTCCTCTTGTATCCTTAACTGATGGTATCCAGATCGAAGATCGATCTTTGAATAAAAGCTTGAACCTTGTAGTTGGTCGAACAGATCATCGATTCTTGGCAGAGGATATCTATTCTTGATCGTCAGCCTGTTTAACTCCCGGTAGTCAATGCACATTCGAAAACTACCGTCCTTCTTCTTGACAAACAGGACCGGAGCTCCCCAAGGCGAGAAGCTTGGTCGGATAAAACCCTTGTCTAACAACTCTTGAAGTTGTGTTGACAGTTCCTGCATCTCAGATGGAGCAAGTCTATAAGGTGCCTTAGCCACAGGCGCGGCGCCCGGAACTAAGTCGATGCGAAACTCTACTTGCCTCTGAGGTGGCAGTCCCGGCAAGTCTTCTGGGAAGACTTCTGGATACTCCCTTACTACAGGGATGTCTTCAATTCTTGGCTAAGCAGCCTTCTTATCCACAATGTGTGCCAGAAAAGCAACACATCCTTTCTGCAAACACTTCCTTGCTTTCAAGCAGCTGATAATCCTCAACGGCGTCTCACGCTTTTCTCCATGAACAACAATGGTCTCACCGTCATCGGTTGGGATACGAACAACCTTTTCGTGACAAACTATCTCTGCCTTGTTGCCTGATAACCAATCCATTCCTACTACCACGACGAAGCTTCCCAACTGGACTGGTAGTAGATCTAAAGCAAACTCACACTCTCCTAATTCGATCACACAACCTCTGATAACTTCATTGGCTTCTACTAACTTCCCATTGGCCAATTCGATTGAGTACGGAATATCTAACTTATTAGCGGCTAACCCAAGCATATTCTTAAATTCTAACGACACGAAGCTATAATCGGCACCAGTATCAAATAAAACGGATGCATAGCGTTGATTGACAGGGAACGTACCAGTAACGACATTGGGGTCCTGGCGTGCTTCCCTTGCTTCGAGTTGGAACACTCTTCCACGGGCTTGGTTTAAGTCTGGGCAGTTCTTCTTAAAATGCCCGATATCACCGCAGTTAAAGCACCCAAGTCTTTGCCCGTTTCCACCAGCTTGATCATTCCTCTGATTACGATTCACGGCGCCCGCTTCGTTAGCATTGTTGCCCCGATTCTCGTTACCTCCATAGTTTCCTTGTGGGCGATTTCCATTCCCACCCCGGTTGTAGCTTCTGTTTCCGAATCCTCCCTGGCCTCCCTGACCAGCAGTGGCCCAACAAGTGTCCTTCGAGTGGCCACGTTTCCCACATGCTTCGCATACTTTTGACCCGCAATGACCAGAATGGTGGCGTTGGCAGACGTTGCACTTGGGTTGGGTGCCCATGTACCCTTTTCCTTTCTTCCCTCTACCAGCTGTAACCTGAGCTGGCGTGTCTGATCCTCCTTTCTTAACCGCCACACTGGCGCCCTGCTTGAAGTTTGAGAACTTCCGTTTGTTACCTCCTGATGACTCGACGTGAGTCTCTGTCTTCTTGGTCTTGATCTCATCAAACTTGTTTAGGCGGATCGCCTCCTCAGTGAGAGCTACGCTCAAATCAATCGCCTCAGTAATAGTCGCAGGCTTGGATGAGGTCACCATGCTTATGATTTGAGGAGCTAATCCCCAAATGAAGCGCTCGATTCGCTTGTATTCTGGTGTAACCATGTAAGGAACCACTTGAAATAAGTCATGGAACCTTTGAACGTACTCCGCTACCTTTGGACCGTCCATTTTCAAGTGCCAGAACTCGGTCTCCAATCGCTGGATTTCTGCGCGTGAACAGTACTTTTTGCGCATAAGTTCTTTCAGTTCGGTCCAGGTCAGCGCGTAGGCAGCAGCTTCGCCTAGTGTCTGTACTTGCAGATTCCACCAAGAGAGGGCTCCATCTAGAAACAGCCCCGAGATATAGGTGACTTGCTGATCCAGCGCGCACTTGCTCATGCGAAGAACAGATTCGGTTTTATCAGCCCAACGAACAAAGGCGACAGCACCTCCAGTGCCATCGAAGTTGACCGGTTTGCAGTCTAGAAACTGCTTGTAGGTGCACCCGTGAGGTGGATTGTTATTGCCTTGGTTAATATTTCCGCTCGTTCCTGGCTGAGACACTGCATACTGTGCTATGGCAGCAGCAATGACTTGTTTTAGTTCTGCCTCATTAGTAGGCATGCGTGTCTCACGTCTTGGCGGCATCTTCTAAAAGATGGTTCAAGTTGGTCAGGCCATAGTAAAGCTCCCATGTTATAATACGTAGGTCAGGTCATAATGTAGCGTACGTATATAACGACAATAATAGTAAAAACACATAACATCTCATGTTATCATCACAAATTCCAATCACACAACATCCCATGTCATAAAAATACAAGTAAGCAATCAAGCGAATCAAATATGATGAGAATACTGCGATTGCCATATATCGAGACCACATAGTAAGTGTATCAGTACATCCCTGTATCATACAATCATCAATCAACTAGGGGCTACATCACCCTTGTCCAAAAGCTACATCATGTCAATGTCAAATACGTCAAATACAAGTCAACAAAAGTCAGAATCAAATGTAGTCTCCAAAAATGCTGTGCAGTCCAACAATCGCCGTCTTCTCATCCTCGTCTACCCAAACAGCACTGATGAGCTCTATACAGATGGTGGTGGAGGAGGGGGAAAGTGGGTGTAAAGTAAACGACGTAACTGGAGCCAGTCCTCCTCCATGGCTCGCTGAGTACGGAGGATAGAGGCAACCTGCTGCTCTAGTGTAAAGAGACGGGCAGCATAATCTGGAGGTAAGGGTCGAAATGGCTGCAGAGGAGAGTGTGTCTGACCATGGCACTGGCATGGTGGCAGCTGAGCTCTCTCAAGCTCCTGGATGCGCTGCGTGTGTGACTCGTGCTGGGCGACAAAAGACATCAAAACGTCCTCGATAGTATACCCCCTGTGGAAAGAATGGTAGGGGTCAGTAGGTGGCATACTAGAGTCTGGTGCCCAAAGAAACGGCTCACTGGTGGGGTCAAAAGGTGCCACGTGAAATGGAGCAACAGAGGGTGGAACAGATGACATCTGGGGCATGAAGGGGATAGACATCGGTACATGCCCAACAGGATGGGCTGAAGAACCCTCTCCAGGCCTCGCTGGAGGTACAAACTGTGGAACCTGAAAAGAAGAATCAACATGTCGTGTATCAGGGATCTGAGGGGGAAAAGGTGGAACATCCTCATCAGCAGGTATCCAACCGTGTTGTGCATGCTCATCTGGTGGATCCATGCGTGCTGCGAACAGTGCATGCTCGGGCTCTAGTGGTATGGGATCAGGTGCAACAAAGGGGTGAACAGGTGCAATGTGCTCAACAGGATGGTCAGCAGGTATATCAACAACAGGTAGAGGAACAATAGGATCAACAGCAACATGATCGCCCTCTAACAAAGGAACATCCACGGGGAGATCATCAACAGGTGGGTCTTCTATAACAGGCTCAATAGGGATGCCAGCATGTACGGGGTCATGCTCAAGTATGGGGTCTAGAGCGGCTGCCTGCTCAGGAGCGACGACAGGCTCAGGGTCATCAAAAGCCATCTCGAAGTCAAACTCTGGGTCGATAGGATCTACTGGGTCAGCTGGATCCTCCATGGGCTGATCCATAGGTATAAACTCGATATCACGATCCGGGTCGTATCCCGGGGGAAGATAGGATCAGAATCCTCTATGTCATCATGGTCAAACTCAAAGCTGGGTATAGGTGCAACAGAGGATGCCTGGTCAGGATCAGAATCGTGCGTAAAGTGCTGTGCGCTCAACGTGTGAGAAGGTGCGGATGCCACAGACTCGAAGGAGTCTGGGACAGGAGAATGTGCTGGCGAATCCTCAGCGGGAACGTCAGCGATCATCAAAAGATCGTCCGTAGGAAGAAGGGCCTCGCCCTGGATCTCATCCTCGAAAGGCTCATCCTCAAACAGGTCAATATCGCCATCAGCCTCGGCGTCAAGAAGGAAATCATATGCTGGATAAACGGCTAAGGGTATAGGAGCCGGAATCTCTACTAGAGGTAGGTACTCAGCGGGAGGGTCATCTGCAGGCTCATCAGCACCATCGGGTAGTGCGAAGGGCTGGAAATCATCCTCGTCAGTACTGGTATAGTCAGATGTGTACACCTCGTGCTCGGAGGATGTGAGGTCATCAGATACGATAGGTATGGGTCCAGTGGTGTCCGAATCGCCAGTACCAGCGGAGTCCATGAGTCTGTAACATAAACACAAATATGCTCAAATAATCAGTCACACAATCAGATAATCACATAAGTCACCAAGTAAGATATCACATAATTTTCCTAGTCCCACTAGCCTCCCAGTCTCCTGGACTGCTCTATCAACTACCTCGACCTCTCAGATCGAGCCTCGGTCTCCAACACCGAGCCTCAGTCTCCAAACTGAGCCTACTTTTCCTAGTCCCACTAGCCAACTACCTCGATCTCTCAGACCGAGCCTCGGTCTCCAACATCGAGCCTCAGTCTCCAAACTGAGCCTACTCTTCCTAGTCCCACTAGCCAACTACCTCGATCTCTCAGACCGAGCCTCGGCCTCTCAGACCGAGCCTCAGCCCTTCCGGACTGAGCCTATAATTAATAAAATGTGCTCAACATTTGGTTGTAAAAAGTTTTGGATCTGGACTTAAGTGGTATGCAGAAAAATGTTTTCGTGAGAGCCCTAGTGATCATAGTCTAGACTCGAGAAAGAATCCTAGTTTGCTATGATCAGAGCTCTGATACCAAGCTGTCACACCCTGGCTTTGCGGAAGCGTGGTTAATTTTGGTGTGACTTCTTAATACCATAGCTTAATCATAACAAAGCTATATGAAATAAAATCATGCAAGATCATCCTTTGATTTAAGTTTTAAAACCAGAATAACATACCATTGTCTTAAAGACTTACAACACCGTAACATAAAACATTATCTTGAACAACATAAACAGTAACATGAAGTAAACGCAGTCTAAGATTTGTGACTTGTCCAGGAAAGAGTCACATTTCCTAAACTGGGATGACCTTGGAACCCTTATGCAGCGGGAAAACATAACATATCGTGCCAGATCCTGTTAATTTCCTGAAATACATGTAAGTTGAAAAATCAACAATAATGTTGAGCGAGTTCATGTGTAAGTGAGTATGTAAAACACTTATAAGTATAAAAGTTCCCTGGTATGTAGCAGTGTAAGGAAAAG
>JARYGA010042295.1:0-22150 GCA_030545235.1 Helianthus tuberosus | reverse complement strand
AAGGTATGTGACTCCTTTTGCAGTGATAATAATTATGACTCCGATTAGACTGTGCACGGAGGTTTGTGAAATCCTGTTCTAGCGTACCTTAGCGAGATTCATGTTGTTTATAGGATCATGTGGCAAAAAGTGCCGCTTTTAGTTCTTCTACTGACGGAATTAGCATTGGTGTCATAGTGCCCAATTTATATTTTCCAAAGGTCTTGCCTCGAAAGTTATGTGTTTGATATACTTCAACGTCTGTGGATTTATAATTAAATTTTCATGTGTTTTCTTGTGCATTAGCACAACTTTTCATTCTTCTTACTTGCGTTAAATAGTTTATGGTAACGCATTGAAGATTCTTATACTTTTGATGGTGTCCCAATTTAAAGGTTTCCTATTGTTTTATATTGTCACTCGAGTTACGAAATAGATGATCAAACGAAATAAGGTTTGATATCGGAAAAGAGATTCTTGATAAAGAAATCTAGACACAGATGCTTGTACTTTATTCCAAATTGTCAATCCTTATGGTTTTTGGATTTCCTTATAGATATACCTATCTATATAATCATACATTTCACATGCTGAAATAAACATACCATCTATCAGTTCAATGTATTTAACAGATTCATATTTCCAAAAACCAGTCAGATATCAGATTATGATACTATTTAGGGAAATCTTGTCACTTGTTTGACATATTACATACCCCGTCTTATCCGGTTCTCTCCGGAGAGGTAACCTCAGTATATCCGGACAAACTGGAGAGTCTGCTACATCATACCCAGTCTTGCCGGAGAAAATTTTCTATTTCCCATAAATAGTATTTTTAAAAGTGCCTCTTTTATTAGGCTTTTATCCAGAATTAAGGAAATTTGTATTCCCGTAACATATCTTATTCTTAGACCAAGTAATATCAATAAGCAATAATTACTATTAATTCGTGCTTATTTATCATATCTTGCAATATTCTAATCACCATTCTTATGGCATACCAAAATCCATCATACTTTATTTACACAAGTACTTAGCTTATCTCGAAGCATATACTAAGGCATCTTTTCTTAAGTTCAAGTCTAAATACTATCCTGGGTGCTACCATAAAATATCAAGTTCCTAACTCTTTGTTTAGGTATTTTAATACAACACCTATTGGCTTAAACCAGTGGCTCTGATATCACCTTCTGTCACGACCCCCGGCCCACCCTGGACGGAATCGGGAGCCGTGAGCAGCCCAGTGGTACCGGTGATTTAATTTGAAAAATATTGCAGCGGAAATTTCATCAGGACCCTGAGTTAGGAAAAATATCAGTGTTTAGAAAGCACCGGATTTTATTTAAATAGATGGGATAAACCCATGTTTTACAATGGTAGCTTTAATAAAGATAAATTTGATTACATAAAACAATAGTTCTTAATTTGATTTAATTAATAAAATAAGCCACTTCTTGAAGCCTTTCAGTGCCATATCCATCTCTTACTCCAATCTACTGTAATTACCTGAAACGCGTTTAAAAAGGTTTTGTCAGCGGGAAATACTGAGTGAATCATTCTTTTTTACTAAAACGACTCATTTGTTATAATTTACAGTATTAAGAGAGATTACAATGTTTCCAGATATCAAACCAACTACCCACAGTATTTGTCACTCGAATATCCAACGGTAACCTCATTGTCCAATGGAGTCTGTGACTATGGTCATATCACTCATTGGCTAACTCGTTGTCCAATAGTGACGGTTATCAAGTAATGTATACAAAACCCCACATACCGGCTGTAACTTGGCGATTACATAAACTTAATCACTGTAATTATAATCTTTAAAAATATACATGCTTTTGAAATTAAATTTGATAAAATGAGAACGACTCACGTTATAAGCATGCAGATTCATACGGGCAAAGTTTAATCTACAGATAAGCCTTGATAGATTGTAGATTTATACAGGCAGAGCTTAGCCTATTGATTAGCCTTGTAACCTAGTGCACACGAACTGGATAGGTAACTTAATACAGCAATTACGATAACTCACGAGATTAAAACCCTCACAACGAATGACAAAGTGCAATCACTTAAACATCCATCGGATTCACAACGAATGACAGAGTACTCCCCGATTTCGGGTGGTACTCAAACATCCTGTCGGAATCACGACTAATGACAAAGGATAGCGCTTAAACATCCGGTCGGATAGTTTCAATCGATCGGACATTGAATCGTAGCAGCGATCGAGTTAATACCCTGTATCGTAGCAGCACCCCGCTATACTAATTAGTGATTCGTGTGTGTTTTTAGAGTATTTGGACGATATCTCTGCGTACAATTTGAATTTGATCGTCGAACGAACGCCAGGAATCAAGTCCCACTGCCCTCTATTTATACCTGAATTTTGACCAGGCTTGTGCACCGTAAGCCTTATCCCTTACGGTGCGCAAGGGACACGAAATCACCCTAGGGTAGCCACGTTCTGGACTAGCCTTGCTGACTTGACAGATTTCGCAAATTCGATTTTGACAGCGAGATTTTATGATAATCGTTAAGTAGGGAATACCTCCCCTGAGTTTTAGGGGCCCTGATCCTGAATCTGATTGTTCTGAAATTTTTAGGGTTTGTGCATAATTACTTGGGTGTCTCAATTAGGGTTTCTTTTTAGATAAAATAATAAAATAAATAGGACTTTTAATGAGGGTTGTTACAATAAAATTAGTAGAAAAAAGTTTGACATGCAAATGATGCATAAAACTCATTTTATTATTGAAAAGGGCATTATCATCAATTACCGAGTCCATGCAAGAACAATATGTTATGGTCAGTATAAAATTTGACAAAAACTTCCAAAAATCCCTAAATATTATATTACAACAGTGGGTAGAAAGTTTGGTGCCAAAATTTGGGTTTAAATATTATATATGCCAAAAAAAGCCATTTAATTAACAAAAAGCTTTTGTTTTACGATATCGTGCATAACTCTTATTTCAGACCAGAAACGGATGTCAAAGTTTTAGGACATACTAATATATCAGTAATAAAGGTTTTTGTCCTCTCACATTTTCAAAAATCTCGTTTTAATGATAAAAGGGCATAATGGTCAATTTTAAGCATTTAACGGGAACATGCAAATGAATCAGATTTTTATGGAACCGTATAGTATAATCTCAGAGGGTTATACTAACATGTAACATGGCCCTAAAGGAACCCTAAGGCATAAATAAACTAAGCTAAATCGGTTCAGAACTGAAAGTCAAAGCAAAATTCTACTTTTGCGACTTTCGGTTGCGAACCGAGCCTACACTCAGAATTGTCGGGTTGAACATGCCTAAACATGTTCTGATATTATTTACCAAGTTATTTAAGTGTTAAAACATGTTCCATAACTTCTGCATTATCAGTTATGAATTGTTTTGTAAAAACTGACTCGTTTGACTTTTTGTTCATAACTTTGACCCGACAATTGACTGAGACAACGTGATAATTAGAAGGTGCCCTTTTAAGGGTTTAACACCTATATAATTACCAACACATAGCCACTTTCAATTTGAATAATGGCTGGACCGTTAGTGAATAATCACAAAGTCAAAGCGTAATTACGATATCTTTGACTTTCGGTCATTAAGCTAATAAAACCTTAACTAAAGAAGCTAAGAATGCTTACAAGAGTCCTTAACACGAAAATTGAACTTGAGAAAGCTTCCTTGAACACCAGGAGGCTTCAGAGAGTGAATTTGAGAGTAAAATTTCTAAGTGTGCAAGAACAAATGAAAACCAAGGCTCTTATATAGAAAAATGGATGCTCTTGGATCATTGTAACTGTCCCTAGGAGGTTACTAGATGTTCACAAGTGTCCCTAGGGCAGTAAAAACCAGTTGCAGAGTCCCTGGTATCGAAAACAGGCACGCAATGGCGGTGGAACAGGCTGCAACCTGCAGCTGCCATTTCTTGTTCGCTGGTGCCTTGGTCGCGGCCCGCGTAGACTTCCAAGAAGGTCTACGCGCCCCGCGAGGCTCCCCCCAATCCGGTTACAAACTTTAGAAATTTGTATTTTCAGTCCCTGGTCCATTTTTAGTTTAATTAACTTTCATTTATTGCACTTTTAGCCCCCAAGTTTAACTTTAAGGGTCTTGAGTCATCAAACAAACATCGTTAAGCTTCCGGTTAGTTACGAGATCACCCGAATGGTCTTTAATTGCAACGTTGACGCATTTTATCCTTACTTCTTGGAATTACCACTTTATTCATTATGCACATCGAAATTCCAAGGAATCATTATTCGATATTCGAGAGAAATATTACAATGCTTCGGGATTTTTAAAAAGGTCACTCAGAGGTAACTTTTAACATGTTGACACTTTTAGTCCTTCCACACATATACTTTCTTTGTTTGACAACTTTAGTACCTCGAGATCAATTCATTACACGATTAATTTCATGACACGTGTCTTTATTATATTGGACGTGATTTTGCGAGGTGTTACAATATATATATATATATATATACTAGTCACTTACCCGCGCGATGCGGCGGGAGTGGCGATTTACAATAGGATATTCGTTTACCGTTAGTTTATCCGTCGTCTCGTGATATATTGTAAGTACTTAAGTTAGTTTTCTTATTCGTGATATGATGACACTGGTATTTTTCTGTTAGTTTATCGATTCTTTGGTGATATACTCGGATAAATTTTTGTAGCTGGAGATTCGGCGTGATCTTCTACAAGAAGAGTACAAAAGAAGGAAGAAGATGTAATTAAAAACAAGAAGAGTTCAAAAGAGTCAAGTAGCTGGACAAAACAATAAAAACAAAATGCGGGGAGTCTCTTGTATCTCTTCCTGTTTTACCAATACATCTGTTCGCTTATGACTTTCTTGTATCTTCTCCTCTACTGTACCAGATTTCGACACATAAAAAAATGTTAGACGCCTACAGGTGCTTTAAAATAGTAATTAAAAGGTAATTTCTGGAAGCAAATAAGACACAAAATCTACTAACTTACTTTCTTTTTGATACGGATGCGATTAATTAATCACGCAACACTTCCTCGAAACCAAGAAACGGGATAAAAACATTCGAAGGGCTTCATATCCATTTCAATTGTAAACAACTTCCCTAATTTAGTCATCACAAACCAATTACCATTTGTCACATAATGTGTTATATCGCACCACAATGACAATGATATCGAGGGGATCGGAGGACATGATAAGACCTTAATCCAGTAATCCCCTTGTAGTGTCCATAGGTCAATTGTCATCTCAAACATGCCAGTGCTAGCAAACATGTGAAGCTCATTTTTTACATTAACTAAAACACCTTGAACCATTCCTATAGAAGGAACGGGTGGAAAGCTTATATCCTTGAACTGCTCCGAATTAACATCAAAACAAATCACCCTTTTCGTACCTCCAAGCCAACATTCGCAAACAATGAAATATACAGTACCACCACAAAATGTGCCAGCTGACCAATTGAAATGAGGGCTTAGATACTCTTGTCTTGTTATGAAAGGAATATTTTGTCACACCCCCAAAATCCACTTGCGGAGTACCACCGCTTGGAGGCGTGACTGACCAGGATCCAGCCACCAATTATACTGAGCATTGGTCAATAGTAAAAACGTTCACCAACCACAATAGTTAGTAAACATTATAGTTTGAAGTTTTAAAAGTTTAAGTTCAAATAACAGTTTAAGCAAACAGCGGAAGCAAAAACCAAACAGTTTTAAAACAAAGTTCATAGATCAAGATTATTTAAAACCCAACACATGGGTTAGACGACCACTACACATTCCCAAGCTGCAAGCTCCTGAGTCACTGGGTACCTGCAAAGCATGCAGTGGGGTATCAACAAAAATGTTGGCGAGTTCATGAGTTGTCCAGTTTTTAATTACCAAAAACTTGTTTAACCAGTTAATTTATCAGTTTATACATGCGATGGGGAGCTACCCCATAAGTAAGCGACTAAACTGTTTTTCCAATACCGAATACTTACTTAACCGTACGTTTCCACAGTGCCCCGTTTGTCAATGTTCTATCATCATTGACGGTTTGCCAGAGTACATTAGTTCACTCCCATTCCCAGTAACAAGGGTCGGTGTGAGGCTGGTTACACCTAAATAGCGCTATTAACTAATAACCCGTTCGCCAGGCCCCGGCGACTAATCGGTATTAAATGGTAGGGACTTAAGTGATAGAGTTTCGTTTAGTATCGCTTGTTGCATTTCCGTATAAACAATAATTAACTAAGAGTCCCATTTAAGGGGAAGAAAGTAGGTTTGTATCCCTTACGAGGGGATAGCGTTGTTTAAGTTTCCGTTTCTCAAAACCACCGGGAACGCATGCTTTAATAGTTGTGAACTCACCTTGGGTTGCTCGGCAGATTAGTTTACTTGGTCACGCACGCTGGATACCACATCCTAGCATGGTTACCACTATGGGTCAGGTTTGGGTGTAAAGGGGTCACGTATATCCTACACGTATCTAACACATAGTATGCATACAGTTTTGAGTCATTGGGCCTGTTCTAATAATTGCACAGTCAAACAGTAACGGTTAACACATAGTCCAGTCAAACAGTAACAAGCATGAACAGCCCATATACTTTGGCCCCATAACGGAGACAAGTAGCCCACTCGAGACTTGGTGGTCTCAAGTCAAGACCGAGAGGTCTCGAGTCGAGACCGAGAGGTCTCGAGTCGCAACCAAGTGGTCTCGGGTTGCAGCTGGGTGGTCTCGAGTCATGTAAGTACGAGTCGCAACCTCAGAGGTCTCGAGTTCAGTCTCGAGTCGAGATCATGAGGTCTCGAGTCGAGACCTTGCTGATTTCGAGTCTCTCAAGTCTGTCTCGAGTTGTCACTAAGTGGTCTCGAGTTGTAGTTCGATGGTCTCGAGTCGAGACCGGAGGTCTCGACTTGCACACCTGATGACCGAAACCTTCTAGAATTGTACTATCCAATAGGATTGCCATTTCATGAAATTGTGTACTATCCAATTAACTCATACAAACATGTTTTCTTGTCTAATCCAAATCAAAACAGATCAAACATCATATATTCAAATATTTTCAATGATCTTCATACGGTTTATCAAGCACATTCATCATGTTCATAATCGAGATAGGCCTAATTCAACATCCTCTAAAATTGTTTCATCCGTTAACTCTTATCAGGAAGAACACACAACCATTTTATCACTAACAATCATTTTGACCCATTCCTATACACAATTTCAGCCTATAACTCAACATCATCCAAGAACATGCTAGCACAATAATCATACATTCATCTACTACTCATATGTCAAGCTAGCATGATATCCATAAATCACTCTATCCTTTCTAACCATAAGCAAACATGTTTATTTAAGCAAATATAACACCTAGTTCACATCATCATCGTCATTTCATCATTTATTCAACACGGTTCACCTTACACACACATGCATTTCATGGTCAAGGATCACATACATGAGGTATCGAAACCATCTTAATCAAAACAAACAATAGATCAATATACACTTTTCTTAAACAACAATGACAATATCAACTATACATGAAGGACATATTGCATATAACAAAACATATATGGTATTTCCATCTCTATATTGCAAGAAACCACTAACCGGTTGGATTTCAAGGTGTGAGAGTATGAAGTAAACGATGAATAAGCTTCCAAGTGAGATCCCAAGCTTGAACCGAGAGTCCTTGTTGTCACCGGTTGAATCCGAGAGAAAGATGAGAGGAGGTTTGTGGTGGTGTTCTAGGGTTTTAGAGAGAGAGAGTGTGTATAGGAGAGTATGTATGAGAGTGAGTGTGAGTTGTCCAAAGAAATGGCAAGGTTGGCTAGGAGCATGAGTTATATACTAGCCCTAAGTCGGTTCACCCTAGTGGGTTTTCGAGTGGGATAAGGAGAAGCATGGCCCAACCGGCCCAACTGTCATACTGTTCACTCGAGACTGAGTGGTCTCGATTCGGGTTGATTATGGTCTCGGTTCACTATCATACATATACGTATTCATATAACTTAATACAAGGATCATGCAGCACACCAAGGTAATTCACAGATTTCCATTTAATAATATATATAAGTACACAGACGCTAATATAAGAAGGTTGCTCGGGAAAACCCGAAGTGTCACATTATCCCCCAAGTTTTAAGAACTTTCGTCCTGAAAGTTAAAGCAGTCACTGTCAAGCCGGTGAGAACGTTTCAACGGGGTGTCACATCATCCCCCCGTTAGTTTGTAATTTCGTCCCGAAATTCGGTTGTAGCTTCAGTGCTGGGAGTTTCATTAGGGAACAACTGGGGATACTTGCGCTTCATCTGGTCTTCCCGCTCCCAGGTAAACTCTGGGCCACGGCGCGAGTTCCAACGAACTCGTACGAGAGGTATCTGGCTACGTTTGAGGGTTTTGATCTCTCGATCCGTGATCTCAATCGGTTCCTCAGTAAAGTGTAGCTGTTCGTCAATAGTGAGTTCCTTGAAAGGAATGATGAGTGTTTCATCTGACAGACACTTCTTCAGATTAGACACGTGAAAGACGTTGTGCACAGCACTCAGTTCTTCAGGCAGATTCAATCTGTAAGCAACCTTACCAATTTTCTCGGTAATTTCAAAGGGTCCGACATATCTCGGATTAAGCTTGCCCCGTTTTCCAAAACGAACCACACCCTTCCAGGGTGAGACTTTAAGTAGAGCCCGGTCTCCAACCTGGAACTCTAGCGGTTTCCTATCCTTATCAGCGTGACTCTTCTGACGGTCACGAGCTGCCGCCATGCGTTGTCTGATCTGGGCAATCCTTTCCGTAGTGTCTACCACAAGTTCTGGACCTGTGATTTGGCTGTCACCAACTTCCGCCCAGCAGAGAGGCGATCGGCATTTACGACCGTACAATGCCTCAAAGGGTGCTGCCTGAATGCTGGTGTGGTAGCTGTTGTTGTAGGAGAATTCCACTAACGGTAGGTGCTTTTCCCAACCCTTGCCAAAATCGATTACACATGCCCTAAGCATGTCTTCAAGTGTTTGGATGGTGCGTTCAGACTGCCCATCCGTTTATGGGTGATAAGCGGTGCTCATGTCTAAGCGTGAGCCAAATGATTTGTGCATAGCTTGCCACAACTCAGAAGCAAAACGTGCGTCCCGATTGGAAATAATAGAGGTTGGCACTCCGTGCCTCGAAACCACTTCCTTTAAGTAAACCTCTGCTAAGGTAGAGAACTTGTCTGTTTCTTTAATAGCCAAAAAGTAGGCAGACTTAGTTAATCGATCCACTATCACCCAAATGGTGTCATTTCCGCGTTGAGACCTAGGCAAGCTAGTAACAAAATCCATGGAAATTTGCTCCCATTTCCACTGCGGGATCTCTGGTTGTTGGAGTAGGCTCGATGGTTTCTGATACTCCGCCTTGACTCTTGCACAAGTCAAACATTTTCTGACACAGGTTGCTATGTGGGCTTTCATGCTAGGCCACCAGTATGTAGTCTTTAAGTCGTGGTACATCTTATCCGAACCAGGATGTACTGAGTAACAGGACTTATGGGCTTCATCCATTACAAGCTCGCGCAAATTCCCATAAAGTGGGACCCATATACGCCCGTTTACGTAGTAAGCACCATCTTCTTTTTGTTCTAACCATTTCCTTGATCCTCGCAGGGACTCAGCCCTGACGTTCTCGACTTTCAATGCTTCGACCTGAGCGTTTCGGATTTGCTTAGGGAGGTTCGAGTGGATGGTGAGCTGTAAGGCACGAACACGCTTAGGTTTGGTTTCCTTCCGGCTGAGGGCATCTGCCACCACATTAGCCTTGCCTGGATGATATTTAATTGCACACTCGTAGTCATTTAGGAGTTCGACCCATCGGCGTTGCCGCATATTCAACTCCTTTTGTTCCATTATGTGCTGGAGACTCTTGTGATCGGTGTAAATCATGCACTTGGTACCGTACAAGTAATGTCTCCAAATCTTGAGCGCGAAGACCACAGCTCCGAATTCTAAGTCATGTGTCGTGTAGTTCCGTTCGTGGATCTTGAGTTGTCGCGAGGCATAAGCAATAACCTTCTCGCGTTTCATCAACACGCAACCAAGTCCTTGAATAGAAGCGTCGCAGTAAATAACAAAGTCGTCGGTACCTTCAGGTAAGGAAAGAATAGGAGCACTACAGAGGTTCTTCTTTAGTTCCTGAAAGGCAGATTCCTGAGCATCATTCCATCTGTAAGTAACACCCTTCTGAGTGAGGGTCGTAAGTGGTTGAGCGATCTTAGAAAATCCCTTGATAAATCTTCGATAGTACCCTTCCAATCCCAAGAATTGGCGAACTTCGGTCGGAGTCTTGGGTATAGGCCAATTCTTAATGGATTCGATCTTAGCGGGGTCGACGTGAATCCCATCCTGATTGACTATGTGCCCTAGGAAATGGACTTCTCTAAGCCAGAAATCACATTTCGAGAATTTGGCGTACAGTTGCTCACTGCGAAGGAGTTCGAGAATAAGACGCAGGTGTTGTTCATGCTCCTCTTGACTCTTTGAGTAAATTAGGATGTCGTCAATAAACACAATTACAAACTTGTCGAGGTAGGGTTTGCACACTCGGTTCATGAGATCCATGAAGATCGCAGGTGCGTTGGTCATTCCGAAAGGCATAACAAGGAATTCGTAGTGACCATAGCGGGTTCTGAAAGCAGTCTTAGAGATGTCCTCATCGCGGACTCTCGGCTGGTGATAGCCCGATCGCAGATCGATCTTGGAATAATAGCTCGACCCTTGCAGCTGGTCGAACAGATCGTCGATACGGGGAAGTGGATAACGATTCTTGATGGTAACCTTGTTCAGTTCGCGGTAATCAATGCACATTCGGAATGTGCCTTCCTTCTTTTTGACAAAGAGCACTGGGGCTCCCCCGGGTGATGAGCTAGGACGGATAAAACCTTTGTCCAAAAGTTCTTGTAGTTGGGTAGAAAGTTCCTTGAGTTCTGCGGGAGCTAGACGATAAGGTGCACGAGCTATAGGTGCTGCTCCGGGAGCTAGTTCGATTTGAAATTCGACCTGACGGTGAGGAGGGAGTCCAGGTAGTTCTTCAGGAAATACCTCAGGATAATCGCGTACAACTGGAAAATCTTCAATCCTGTTTTCCTTTTTCTGCGTGTCGGCAACAAGTGCTAAGATAGCGGTGTGCCCCATTCGTAAACACTTCTGGGCTTTTAAGAATGAAATGATTCCTGTGACTTCTCCGCTTTTGTCGCCTTGGATGATAAGGGGTTTGCCAGGAGGACGGGGAATACGAACAGCTTTCTCTTGGCAGAGGATTTCAGCTCGATGCTTGGATAACCAATCCATACCAATGACGACGTCGAAGCTTCCGAGAATGATGGGGAAGAGATCGATACGGAAGGTCTGACCAGACAATTCTAGTTTGCAGTTACGAATAACATGTGAGGCCTCGAGGTTACTACCATTAGCTATTTCAACGATGTGCTTAGAGCTTAACGGCGTAAGAGTGGACTTAAGCTTCTTACTAATACGTAGGGATACATAACTAGCATCTGCTCCAGAATCAAATAATATGGAAACATAACGATCATTAAGTAGGAACTTACCCGCCACCACGTTGGGGTCGTTCCTTGCTTCAGCAGCCCCAATCACGAATGCCCTTGCATTGTTTCCAGCTCCCTGGTTGTTGTCGTTGTTTCCAGCACCTCGATTATTGTTGTTGCGATTCTAGTTCAGCTGAGGGCAATCCTTGCGCATGTGCCCTATTGCCCCACATTTGTAGCATTCTCGGTTGTTTCCTTGCTGATGCTGCTGCTGTGGTTGATGCTGATTCTGCCTAGCTGGGAACTGACTCCTGCAGTCTTTGGCTTCATGCCCCATTTTGTTGCATCGCAGGCACTGACCTTTGCTACACGCCCCATTGTGGTTTCGATTACACTTGTTACACTTAGGGTGGTTTCCCCGATAGCCACCCTCTTGTTGAGGGCCTTTGTTGTTTTCAGTCTTCCTTTGTTGAACTGAGGCCTGAGTGGGGTTAGCATCCTTACCCTGATTTCCATCCCACTTTCGTTCGTTATCGCTAGAGGTTCCGGCAGTAGTACTGATCCTTTTGGGCAGCTTGCCCTCCTCCACAGCCTGATCGGTGAGTTTGTGAGCAAGACGGACCACTGGCTGAATGGTATGGAGGTTGGCTGAGGTCACATGGCTCCGGATCTCTGGGGCCAAACCTTTGATGTACAATTCGATCCTTCGATACATAGGTCGGGACATGTTTGGGCAAAGTGCAGCATAGTCGTTGGACTGCTTGGTGTAGGTCTCAATCTCTGATCCAACCATCTTGAGCTCATAGTATTCGTTTTCGAGTTTGTGGATGCCATCCCTGTGACAATACTCCTCTTTGATCATGTCCTTGAAATCTTCCCACGCAGTAGCATTAGCAGTTTCCAGACCAAGCATCTGAATCTGCGCCTTCCACCATGAAAGTGCGTTTCCTTCAAGCGTACCAGTCGCGAACTTTACCCAGTTAGCAGGGGGACACTCGCAGACAGCAAAGACAGCTTCGGCCTTTTCAATCCAGTGCAGAAGGCCTATGGCACCCTCAGTGCCGTTGAAAGGGAGAGGCTTGCCATCCATGAAGGTTTTGAAAGTACAAACACGTGGCTGCGCAGGCGCAGGCTGACCTATCGTGAGAAATGAAGTGAATAGGCTTAGAGGTGAAGAGACGATGCGGGGGTAGGATCTAAACATCCTAAAGTAACGAGTTTACCTCCAGGGTGAGCTGCGAAAGCTGCAGCCACCGTGTTGAGCAAGTTAGTGAACTGAGCCTGAGTCATGTTAACGTTTCCTATTCTGCGTCCACTCATTGTCTTCATAACCAGAAAACACAGTATGATTGTGATGTCGTAATGTAGCGAGAATGAGATAGAAGAGGGATGTGTATCTATCTGATTAGGCACACTAGTACGTATAGTAGAACAACAACATAAAGTAAACAAGCAAGTAAACACAAGTCCGAGCTATGAGGTCTAATAAGCTGAGTCTTGCCCTTAGAGTGTAGTGTCGTCATGAGTCACGGGTTATAGTCTGGTTTTTCTCAAAAAGACTTTCTTTTTAAAACCAAGTTCACTATAACCAATGGCTCTGATACCAATCTGTCACACCCCCAAAATCCACTTGCGGAGTACCACCGCTTGGAGGCGTGACTGACCAGGATCCAGCCACCAATTATACTGAGCATTGGTCAATAGTAAAAACGTTCACCAACCACAATAGTTAGTAAACATTATAGTTTGAAGTTTTAAAAGTTTAAGTTCAAATAACAGTTTAAGCAAACAGCGGAAGCAAAAACCAAATAGTTTCAAAACAAAGTTCATAGTTCTAGATTATTTAAAACCCAACACATGGGTTAGACGACCACTACACATTCCCAAGCTGCAAGCTCCTGAGTCACTGGGTACCTGCAAAGCATGCAGTAGGGTATCAACAAAAATGTTGGCGAGTTCACGAGTTGTCCAGTTTTTAATTACCAAAAACTTGTTTCACCAGTTAATTTATCCGTTTATACATGCGATGGGGAGCTACCCCATAAGTAAGCGACTAAACTGTTTTTCCAATATCGAATACTTACTTAACCGTACGTTTCCACAGTGCCCCGTTTGTCAATGTTCTATCATCATTGACGGTTTACCAGAGTACATTAGTTCACTCCCGTTCCCAGTAACAAGGGTCGGTGTGAGGCTGCTTACACCTAAATAGCGCAATTAACTAATAACCCGTTCGCCAGGCCCCGGCGACTAATCGGTATTAAATGGTAGGGACTTAAGTGATAGAGTTTCGTTTAGTATTTCTTGATGCATTTCCGTATAAACAATAATTAACTAAGAGTCCCATTTAAGGGGAAGAAAGTAGGTTTGTATCCCTTACGAGGGGATAGCGTTTTTTAAGTTTCCGTTTCCCAAAACCATCGGGAACGCATGCTTTAATAGTTGTGAACTCACCTTGGGTTGCTTGGCAGATTAGTTTACTTGGTCACGCACGCTGGTTACCACGTCCTAGCATGGTTACCAGTATGGGTCAGGTTTGGGTGTAAAGGGGTCACGTATATCCTACATGTATCTAACACATAGTATGCATACAGTTTTGAGTTATTGGGCCTGTTCTAATAATTGCACAGTCAAAGAGTAACGGTTAACACATAGTCCAGTCAAACAGTGACAAGCATGAACAGCCCATATACTTTGGCCCCATAACGGAGACAAGTAGCCCACTCGAGACTTGGTGGTCTCGAGTCGAGACCGAGAGGTCTCGAGTCGCAACCAAGTGGTCTCGGGTTGCAGCTGGGTGGTCTCGAGTCATGTAAGTACGAGTCGCAACCTCAGAGGTCTCGAGTTCAGTCTCGAGTCGAGATCATGAGGTCTCGAGTCGAGACCTTGCTGATTTCGAGTCTCTGAAGTCTGTCTCGAGTTGTCACTAAGTGGTCTCGAGTTGTAGTTCGATGGTCTCGAGTCGAGACCGGAGGTCTCGACTTGCACACCTGATGACCGAAACCTTCTAGAATTGTACTATCCAATAGGATTGCCATTTCATGAAATTGTGTACTATCCAATTAACTCATACAAACATGTTTTCTTGTCTAATCCAAATCAAAACAGATCAAACATCATATATTCAAATATTTTCAATGATCTTCATACGGTTTATCAAGCACATTCATCATGTTCATAATCGAGATAGGCCTAATTCAACATCCTCTAAAATTGTTTCATCCGTTAACTCTTATCAGGAAGAACACGCAACCATTTTATCACTAACAATCATTTTGAGCCATTCCTATACACAATTTCAGCCTATAACTCAACATCATCCAAGAACATGCTAGCACAATAATCATACATTCATCTACTACTCATATGTCAAGCTAGCATGATATCCATAAATCACTCTATCCTTTCTAACCATAAGCAAACATGTTTATTTAAGCAAATATAACACCTAGTTCACATCATCATCGTCATTTCATCATTTATTCAACACAGTTCACCTTACACACACATGCATTTCATGGTCAAGGATCTCATACATGAGGTATCGAAACCATCTTAATCAAAACAAACAATAGATCAATATACACTTTTCTTAAACAACAATGACAATATCAACTATACATGAAGGACATATTGCATATAACAAAACATATATGGTATTTCCATCTCTATATTGCAAGAAACCACTAACCGGTTGGATTTCAAGGTGTGAGAGTATGAAGTAAACGATGAATAAGCTTCCAAGTGAGATCCCAAGCTTGAACCGAGAGTCCTTGTTGTCACCGGTTGAATCCGAGAGAAAGATGAGAGGAGGTTTGTGGTGGTGTTCTAGGGGTTTAGAGAGAGAGAGAGTGTATAGGAGAGTATGTATGAGAGTGAGTGTGAGTTATCCAAAGAAATGGCAAGGTTGGCTAGGAGCATGAGTTATATACTAGCCCTAAGTCGGTTCACCCAAGTGGGTTTTCGAGTGGGATAAGGAGAAGCATGGCCCAACCGGCCCAACTGTCATACTGTTCACTCGAGACTGAGTGGTCTCGGGCCGGGTTGATTATGGTCTCGGTTCACTATCATACATATACGTATTCATATAACTTAATACAAGGATCATGCAGCACACCAAGGTAATTCACAGATTTCCATTTAATAATATATATAAGTACACAGACGCTAATATAAGAAGGTTGCTCGGGAAAACCCGAAGTGTCACATATTTCTCCAAGAGTCTACTTCCCTAGAATAAACATAGACACCAAGTACACCACTCCTACGCTTTATATGCAAGACCTTGTAATTATCGTCAGCGTCAACGTACAAACCAACGACATCAAGGTTATTTATATAGAATCCATGAGAATCAGGAGTTGACAAACGCTTGAAAGCAGTAGTTGTTGGATTCCAAAGTAGCAGCTCGTATGTATGATTCAATCAAACACACAACAATCCATTCAAATGTGAAAGTATTGAGACATCATTATTTTGGTGATGGAATGGAAATGTAACTATGGAGCTTGGACCATAGTCAATGGATTTAGAGATGATCGGACGAACAAAGCATGTTAGGTCGTCAATTAGTAGAACTCTCTGGTTAGATGAAACTAATGAGCGAGAACAATGTAACCTTACGAAATCTTGTGTTGACAGTAACGCATACCATTGCTTACATACACTCTTAGAACGACCTACATCCTTCACTGGCACCCTCGTTAATATCTCAAACACGATTGTATGAACAGGAAGGTTAGCCATGGTTATACCTTCGTTTAACACATAATGATTATTTAGTTTTCCAATCTAAGAAGATTATAGTTTGGTGAAAAATAGGTGTAACCATTGCATGTAAATCAAGTAATATAACATACTTGTAATAACAAAGTAAAGTATACTTCTACAATTACTTCAATATTCAACAACTTAACATATAACACCAAATGTTTCTAACTTAAATACAAACTTGGATAACGATCCATAATTTAAATATCCCGTGCCTCGACCATATCTGGTTCGTATGTAATCGTACTCAACTCCGTAGACTTCAAAATATTAACTGAAATAACAAATAAAATATAACTTTTATTAAATTACATGAGCCATTAAATCTAACAAATTTTAGAATGTTCATGTGTAGAGCATAACATACTATCTGGTAGATGAACCAAATTGACACGTGATACATATATAATAGACCTTTGTTGCACGGCTCGAATGGAACGTATAACATCGGAAGGCTTCAGGGCAGACAAAAACAATTGTATTGTGTGACCACTGTATATTACGATTTTGGGTTAAAGTTTTTCTAATAATAATATTTTCTTACATATAATGTAAATTTTATGTTTGTAATATGTTAATAATAAATAATAACTTACGTCTTGTCTTGAAGAGAAAGTTCAAAACAACATCGATCACGTTTGCCTTCTATTATTCTCCCAACCACATCTATAACAAAATCAGTAAAATCGTATACACAATATTATACTTACATATATAAAGTAGTATAGATATATTTAATAAAAAAAATATAGATAGAGAATTTATATGTACCAACAATATCCATTTGAGATCTCCAGTCATGTTTCAATTCTATAATGGAAGGGACCAATGGATATAAAGAAGCACCCCTTGGAATCGTAAGCATAAGTGAAGAAAGCTTTGTATATTCGTTGATGATAATTTTTTTCTCGGACCAAACTAACACGTAATTCTGGTACTTTGGGTACTCATGATAATTGAGATTCTCAATTTGGAAATGATTCAAGGAAAAAAAACCACCCATCAATGCCGCGTCATTATATGTGTGTATCAAATGTTGTGGGACGAACGCAATAATTTTGTGTCTCTAAAAAGATAAGAAATTTAGTGGTGGAAAAACGCTTGGTCGTATAACACAAAGTAAATTAAAATAATGTTCTTACGTGTTGATCAAGAAAAATAATCACCAATCTCTTTTCATCAACGTCATGCCAAATAAACTCCACCTTAACAAAGAATATATTATACCATGCTCTATCATTTGTCAATGATGAAAATTCTTCAACGGAAAAATGATCAGACATATCCTATTAAGTATTCAACGTTAGTTAACTAAAAAAATAAAAACTCCAGAAACTTAAATTTAAACTAAAAATGATTAAAATTAAACAACTAATTTAAATTTAAACTAATACATAATTAAAAGTTACATAATAAAGATTCAAACTAATTTGAGAAAAAAACTACAGTCATCACCAAAGTTGTTCTAAGGTTCCCAAACCATTTCTTCATCCAATGGTGGTTCGTATTCCGCCCCAGGGTCAATTTGGTACCCTTCAGCCCAACTCGGTAGTTCTTGTGTTTGCCTGGGGTTTTCCACATAAGGGGGGTTTGAAGGTGGAGGATTCATAGGCAGTATAGGAGTGTTTGCCACCGGACGATGATGCCCCTCCTCAATTTGTAGTCCACCAAATTGTAGTTGAGCGAATGTATAGTCATACGCCCAATTCAACTCTTCATCCGTCCAACCAAATGGATCATCAGGTTGAGGGTTTGTCACCGGATGAAGGTTTGACACCGGAGGTGGGTTTGCCACTGGAGGTGGGTTTGCCATCGGACGAAAAGGGTTTCTAACTTCAGGGTTTGAAGTTAGAGGGTTTGAATCAGGAAGGTTTAAAGGGCGACGGGATGATCGTCCATGGTTTGTTGATCCTTGTGGTTCAACGGGAATTGGATAACCACCACCCATACCTCTCAATTGATATTTGTTTGGAGTGATTTCTAAACTGAAAAATACAATTTTGATTGGATATAAAGATCAATTTTAAAGCAAATAAAAATAGTTTGGTTAAATATAAAAAAAGGATTGCGTAAACTGAAACATACAATTTTTATTGGATATAAAGATCAAATTTCTTACCATGTTAAAAATTAACATCAAAGTAAACTGAAACACAAGGATTGTGTAAACAGAAAAACAAAATTTTTTTTGTCACATAATCATAGTCGATATATACCACTGTTTTCAGAAGTCTGGTCAGGTCTAGGAACGATATATAGAACCGATTATTAGTATCTTAGACATCATTTTTTGCGACACGGTTGAACCAGTGAAATCAGAACGGTGGTTGTACTAATAACATGCTCAGATGGCATAGCAGAAATTATAGTTTTACTCTACTTTAGTTTTGAGTTTTCACTTATATGGTTAGAAACTAATGCTGTTAACGGAAGATTTTGTTGTACCGCTAACTATTGTATCGCTTTGTACTATAAGAAAAAAACGCCTATAGGGATGACACCTATAGACATAATACAGCTGAAAAATACAATTTTGATGGATATAAAGATCAATTTTAAAGGAAATAAAAAAAGTTTGGTTAAATATAAAAAAAAAGGTTGTGTAAACGGAAACATACAATTTTTATTGGATATAAAGATCAATTTTCTTACCATGTTAAAAATTAACATCAAAGTAAACTCAAACATAAGGATAACTTTACACAACGAAAATAGCCTTGAAGTTCATGCAAGTACGTTTTTGTAGGATAACTTTACACAACGAAAATAGTAACTATATTTCATAAATGCACTACATAACTTATTATGGTTTGTGTACACCAAACTATGAAAAAAAACATAAAAAAAAAAAAAAGAAAACCAGAGAAGCTTAAACTCTTCTATTTTACAGCAAAATATATTCAATATTCAACATTAA
The DNA here is from genome assembly GCA_030545235.1 of Helianthus tuberosus. Classification (NCBI taxonomy): domain Eukaryota; kingdom Viridiplantae; phylum Streptophyta; class Magnoliopsida; order Asterales; family Asteraceae; genus Helianthus; species Helianthus tuberosus. The sequence continues at coordinate 2,957 of JARYGA010042295.1, read as the reverse complement.
GTGTATAAGGCCACGGTTAAACAATACAGAAGCAAAATGCATAGAAATAATACATGTAAACTAAAATAATACATGTTACAAAACAAATACAGAAGCAATAAAGTCTATACTTAACATTTATTTTACAACACATGTAAACTAAAATAATACATGTTACAAAACAATACAGAAGCAAAATGAATAGAAACAATACAAAAGCAAAATACATAGAAATAATACATGTAAACTAAAATAATGCAACAGTTACAAGTGAAAAAAGTAACCAAGAAATGTGAGTAAACTTACAACAATGCAAGAGCCTGATGTAAAAAGCCGATAAAAATGTAAGACCTTGATGTGAAGAGCCGAGAAACAACGCAAGACCCAGACGTTTAGAATATTGATTGATATTCTGAAATCGAAGTAAAATTGAAGATGTTAGGCTGATGTTTCGAAGGTTTGATGTAAGATTCAAAAGTAGGATGAAGTTCAACGCAAGACTTACAATTTAAAGGTTTTAGTATCTAAGTTGAGTGCTAGCAGAGTTGTGAGGAATTGTTATGAATGTAGTTGAATTTATAGACTTCCAAGCTTGCTTCCTTTCTGACAAATCCGAACAGTGTTGGCTTTTACAGCTGTATTTGAACAGTCATCGTCAGTAAAAAAATTCAAAAAAGGTGGCAGTAAAATATTTTGGATTCTGAAAGCTTGTCAACTGTTCAAAGACTTTGTGTGAAAAGTCTTTGAAAGGTTGTCAACTGTTCAACTGTAAAATCAGGAGTAGGTTTCTGAAATGGGTATCGAAAGTCTTTCTGACAGGTTACTGTTCAATTTTTTTGTAATAAAAAAAACTAAATCAATTTTTACTTTAAATTCAAAAAGTTTATTAAAAAGAGTTAAAATTTGATGCAAATGTAAAACCTGATTCATTACTTTAAATCAATTTTTACTTTAAATTCAAAAAGTTTATTAAAAAGAGTTATAATTTGATGCAACTGCAAAGCTGTTTAGAGTTTTAACCTGATTCATTAGTTTAAATCAATTGTTACTTTAAATTCAAAAAGTTTATTAAAAAGAGTTATAATTTGATGCAAGTGCAAAGCTGTTTAGAGTTTTAACCTGATTCATTACTTTAAATCAATTTTTACTTTAAATTCAAAAAGCTTATTAAAAAGAGTTATAATTTGATGCAAGTGCAAACCTGTTTAGAGTTTTAACCTGATTCATTACTTTAAATCAAATTTTACTTTAAATTCAAAAAGTTTATTAAAAAGAGTTATAATTTGATGCAAGTGCAAAGCTGTTTAGGGTTTTAACCTCTGATTCATTACTTTAATTCAATTTTTACTTAAAATTCAAAAAGTTTATTAAAAAGAGTTGTAATTTGATGCAAGTGCAAAAGCTGTTTAGAGTTTTAACCTTTGATTCATTACTTTTAAATCAATTGTTACTTTAAATTCAAAAAGTCTATAGTTAACATTTATTTTATTAAAAAGAGTTATAATTTGATGCAAGTGCAAACCTGTTTAGAGTTTTAACCTGATTCGTTACTTTAAATCAAATTTAACTTTAAATTCAAAAAGTTTATTAAAAAGATTTATAATTTGATGCAAGTGCAAAGCTGTTTAGAGTTTTAACCTGATTCGATGTCGGTTTCGACTTGCGGTGGGTTGAATAGCCTTAGGTTTTTTTTGCATTTTAGGGGGAAGATGGGCGCATCTCTCCACAGGGCATACAAAACACAGGTTATTGGCGGAAGCCCGCCACATTTAACATATAAAGTTTTTTTATATGTTAAATCTGGCGAGCGGCCGCCAATAACCTGAGTTTTGTATGCCCTGGGAGAGAAGCACCCATGTTCCCCTTAAAATGCAAAGAAAACATCGGCCTTTAGAGTCACAGGATCCAACCCTAATAAGCTACAAACATAATAACCTACAAACATAATAAGCTACAAACATACCAGATCTGTAACAAACATAATAAGCTACAAACATACCAGATCTGTAACAAACATAATCAGGTACAAACATACCAGATCTGTAACAAACCTAATCAGCTACAAACATAATCAGTAACATAAGCATGTAAATCAGCTAAAACCAAACCAGATCAGGTACAAACATAATCAGTAACATAAGCATGTAAATCAGCTACAAACATAATCAGTACATAAGCATGTAAATCACAAACATAATCAGTAACATAAGCATGTAAATCAGCTACAAACATACCAGATCAGGTACAAACATAATCAGTAACATAAGCATGTAAATCAGCTATAAACATACCAGATCTGGTACAAACGTAATCAGTAACATAAGCATGTAAATCAGCTACAAACATACCAGATCTGTAACAAACATAATCAGTAACATAAGCATGTAAATCAGCTACAAACATACCAGATCTGTAACAAACATAATCAGTAACATAAGAATGTAAATCAGCTACAAACATACCAGATCTTTAACAAACAAAATCAGCTACAAACATACCAGATCCGGGCTGCCAATATTCCTCTAAGAACTCAGATCTGCAAGTTGTGTAACCTCAGATCTGTCAATATTCATAAAAAATCCTCAAAAAATGACGGTAGATCTGAGAAATTTCAGCAGAAAAAAGTACCTGGCTCGACTGTGCTAAGGTAGATCTAAGTCGATGGTATCTCCACCGCTCCATCTTCAACTCTAACAGAACAAACAAACAAAACAAACTCAAAATCAGCTACAAAAAAAATCAGCTACAAACAAAATCAGCTACAAAAATCACCCTAACACGAACAACTCAACGGCAGATCTGAAATATTACACAGATCCGATTCAAATTCCAGATGATACTTGCAAGATAAACACAATAATCAACTTCAAATAAAAAATACAAACTTCTTTAAAGAAAAAAAAACCCTATATTCTGTTAAACATTTATTCATGGATCTGGGCCTTGCGAGACAGATTTGACCAGGTAAGTTTTTGAGT
>JARYGA010042294.1:0-20276 GCA_030545235.1 Helianthus tuberosus | reverse complement strand
AGACTCGTGTCTTTTGGTTTAACAAAGCCTACATACTAAATGAAACTTAACCTAAGTGTCTACGACCCATTACGACCCGTTTAGGTAGCTTGTGCTACTTTAACGCGTCGTTCGCGTGAAACGCGTTCGGACCGCCTAACTAGTCCTATGACAAGTATTATATGCCTAAACATGTTACATAATCAGTTACGTGACAAAAGTTTAGGTTACATATGCTTAATTACCAATTATCCATGAAAAGGGTATTCTGGTAATTTACCTAAGGCATATAAACTACCTATCATACAACTACTTAAACGATGCGACCATAGGGTATAACCTCGGAAGGTTATTCCCTACCTACTATGGTCACCTAATTTGTTTGGTCGGATCCTAATGATCGACCAAACTAGGTCGGGTTCGAGGTATAAGCGATTTATTAGATCGCTTACCCTACGACCCTAGACAACGTGGTAATCAGTAGGCATAGTCCCAAGGGACTATGACCATCGTGATTACAATCACGTTGCGAAGTTCAAACGAACTTCGCATTGACCATTACTGGTCAACGCTGAAAGTCAAACAAAGTTTGACTTTCTGACTCGAAAAGCAGTAAAATAAGGAAAAGAACGAAAGAATACTTACGAAGGGTCCCCGAATGCTAACCCAGATCAAAATAGCTCAGGTATGAAACGAAGGTTCCAACTTAGAGTCTTTTCAATCAGATTTGTGGGTTTTTAAGCCAAAGGGGGGTGGGTATTTATAGATTTCGGGTAACCGTTAAGATAGTTTCTTGAATAACGTGCCTTAATCGGAACCGTACACTTGTCGGAAAGGTTATGGAGCCACATATGCTCCTTATCTTAGTGACACATCAACTTAAAACATGTGGTTAAGAATCAATTAGTTGCAACTTGTGTTTAGAACATGGAATCTGGTCCAGAATAGGCAGTCGCGTAGCGCGACTGGTAAGGCTTTAGGCGTCGCGCTACGCCACTGACCCATCTGATTCAGAAATGTTTCTAAATTGGCAGAAATGGTCCCTGTTGTGTTTTAAGCCCTTTTTCGATGCGTTTGAACCCCGTTAACCTCATTTCAAGGCTCTAAAATGAAGTTAAAGTATAGGGAACTCAAAACATGCTCAAAAATATGCCGGAGGTTGGTTCGTTTGGCCGTACGAACGCGATGTTCGCTTAATTACGACGGAATGCGCATAAGCGCGAAAAACGATCCAAATGACGCGACGAATGGATTTTTGGCAAGCCAAACACTAAAGCATAATATAGTCATGCTTACATAAATTTTTGGATGTCCGGATGTATTCAGAACGTAAGTTATGCGCGAAAATGCAAACTTGTGCACTTTTTGACACTTTTAGTCCCTGAGTGACACAAAAGTTTATTTTAGCATACCGAACACCTCAAAGCCTATTTCTAAGCTATGTGAAGGGTATTTATGGTATGTTTAACTTATGGTCATGCTCCGGAATGTCTGTTACAGTTCAAATTGGCATACTTTCGCAGTTTGTCAACTTTAGTCCCTGTAAGCGATTAAACTTTGATTTCACCACACCAAACCTTCCAAAACTTATATCTAAGTTATGTAAAGGTTATTTAAGGTATGTTAAACCTATTTCACTATTCCGGAGTGTTTGTTGCATTAAACTGGTTATATTTACGCATTAGTGCGCGTATAACCTTCCAGAAAGCGATTTAGAGTTTGAAATCGAACAAGAGTTGATATGTGCAAAAGATACACATATTTATACAAGTCCAAGGTATGAAATACAATATTTCATTGGTTTGGCATTTGTTTGATGGTTGAAATGACACAGGTGTTACAGTCTCCCCTACTTTAGGAAATTTCGTCCCGAAATTTAGTTTTAGAGGAAACTTGTGGAGACAGCTGTGACGGTTTTGCCTTCAGACAAATCCATTGAGCCCTTAAGTAAAACTCTGGGCCATGTTAGGATTCTTAGCAAAGATGTCAACCCTCAAATTGAAGTCATTGTAGTAACAAAACATGGAGTTTTGAACTATAGACAGGAGAATAGTTCCCGTGAAGAATTATCATAGGAAACTTGTGTGTGTTTGAAATCAGAATTGGGTAGTGTGAGAATGAATGACATTGGTTAAGGTCCAAGACTTCTCCCATATCATTATTCTCGTCACTATAGATCTTAACACATGACAAAACTTCTTGTGGTTTCTGTGCACTGAATTGCATAATTATGTAGGCCTCCATAATTACGTAATCCCTTGCACAGTCCGCACAGTTCATTTCATAATGCGTAGAGAAAAGTCAATTGAATAAACATGAAGAGACCTGACTAGACCACCAAAGGATCTTTTCAATTAGATCAACGAACGGTCTTTTCAACTAGGTCAACACATGACCTTATTAACTAGACCGTCGTACGATCTCCTTAAATAGACCACTTAAGGGATCTTTTCAATTATATCATCACATGATATTTCTAACCAGATTTTCAAATCAATCTGTTTAACTAGACCTCCCAAGGGGTCCAATTATAATATAGTACTTTAAAAATCCATGGGATTTGACTACAACGTAGAAGTCCATTAAGGATTTAAGATAGTAACTTTGGATATCCTATTAAGAATCTCTTATACAAGATATGTAAGATTCTATGAGGATTTGGATGGATCACATACAACCATTAACATGTAAGAAAACACATAAGCACAAAATTAGTTAACTTGATTCTTTAATTTGTTATCTTTAGGTATAGATAATTAAAGCACTCTAGGAATCCAATCCATGGATTTCATTTGGCACTTTAATCATTTCCAAGGATCCACCAATAAAGATAGAAGGATTTTCAATAAGAGTTTGGCTTTGTTTCTTAAAAGAAACGAATGTTTAAGGTTCTTGGGGAGATCACAAGTGATCATAAAATGACAGAACCATACGAGTAGTTTGTATTTGGGTTGACATCATAAGGTTGTATCAAACATTCACACAATCGTATCAGTTTTGCAAAAATAAAAACGACGAATTTTTATTTATATAACAACTGACTTGTCTTTAAACGTCAAAGATAACAACCAAGGGAAATAACAAAACACTTGTTGTTCACTGCCGCATCATTGTTTCTGTTTGCCTTGTTGATGTTAAATGCTCATCCTCGCGCTGGAGGTGCGTTAACAAGCCTTGGGCAATTGTTTCTGTAGTGAGTAAGGTCACCACAGTTATAACATGACCCCGGAGGGAACCGTGCTTGAACAGCAGCAGGGTTTGCAGCAGCTTGATTTGCATATCGACAAACATTGATCAGATGTCCTAACCGCCCACAGTGGGTACATTTGTGACATTGCTCTTGCGCTAGATGATGACGGTTGCACTTGTTGCACAAAGGTGCGGTACCAACATAGTTTTGCCTTTTGCGAGGTTGTGCTGGTTGGTTTGGTGCAACCTGTTTGTCTTGAGCAGTTATCGCGCAGTTTTGAGAGGCCTTGCGTTTCTTCTTCTTGGATACCTCATCCTGTTTTTCCTTTGGCTCAGCTGGAGCAGTCTTGTCAGATGGTCTTGGGTCGCCTTTTCGAAAAAGCTTTTTCTTCCTGATGTGGGATTCAGTTAGGGTGGCAGACAGTTCAATGGCTTGTCTGACAGTAGTAGGGTTGCTGCCAGTAACAATATCCTGAACTAGGTCAGGAAGACCATCAGTATATTTCTCGATCGCCTTATCCACAGGAGTAACCATAGCAGGACACAACAGGCACAATTCTTCAAAACGGTCAGTATAGGCTCGATGTTCACCACTGTCTTGCTTCAAATCATCAAACTCCCTCTCCAAAGCTCGTAGTTCATGACGAGGGCAAAACTCCTTCATCAAAAGAGCCCTAAGCTCAGCCCAAGTCTGTGCTAATGCAACCTCAGCACCGCGGTCTCTCATCACTCCGTTCCACCATGTGAGAGCCCTCTTCTGAAACACACTTGAAGAAAACTCGACCTTGCGATTTTCAGGACACTGAACGTGACGGAAGGTATTCTCAATGCTTTCAAACCATTGAAGAAGCCCAGTCGCTCCCTCAGAACCACTAAATTTGAGTGGTTTAGCCGAGTTAAAAGTTTTGAAATTGCATGGGGCATTGTTGTTGTTGATGGCTTGCATCATTTGAGCATAAAGATTTGGGAAGGCAATAGCCATTTGCTGTGCGATGATTCCCGCCAGTTCGTCATTTGCCATCTGATTGTCGCGTCGAGGAGGCATTCTAAAAGAGGAAACATGAAAGAAAACGAGTGAGAGATTTAGACGAAAGGAATGAGATGAATCAAATCTGATGAAAGCAAGGATAGTGGTCATTTGTTTGTTACTACAAAGCAACAAACGACACACAATGACTAATCAAAGTAAATGGATTAAAATAATGTATCGCGAAGACATGCTCGCCTATAAGTGAACACTCATCCCAAGAATTCCCAGGTAAGCACAACTGGTCTCGCGTCTGGTGAGATGTATACGAAGTGCTTGCCTAGACAGAAATCCCAGAATACAGGCATTCACCCTTCCAGTTTGCACGTGTTCACATTATTAAAAACCCAAAACCTTGACGAGATTTTGAAAATTCAAAGGGGTTCAAAACCTTACTATAGAGGGTTCAAAACCTAGTAATCAATCATCCTAGAACAGATGATTAGTTTTCAAAGCGGTTTTGAAATTTATGTTCTTGTTGTGGTCGTCGCCTAAGGATAGGTGACAGTATTGTTTTATGACTAAACGCAAGTAAACTCGCGTTAGGGTCCTAGAAAGGTTATAGACTAGGTCAAAGCATTACTAATAACCTAATTCCCTATAGCCATTGGCTCTGATACCATCTTTTCTGTCACACCCCGACCACGTAGAACATACAAAACGTGGCGGAAACATCGGGGAGTGTTGTAACAGAATTAATTGTCTCAAATCCATGGCAATTGAAGTTTTGTTTTATAGATTGAAAGTGTTACAATGTCTAAATAAACAAAGAAGTACAACACAATCAACTAGTCTTGCATCTTTTAATGTCACTAAGGCACAGGTCCGCCTAAGTATGTCTTGATAAGTCCTATGCTTCATCTCCTGAAAACACATGTGAAAATAGGTACGTCAGCATAAAAATGCCTGTGAGATACATAGGTTTTGTGAAAACAGAATTCATGACTTATGTTTGAGAAAATGTTTAGTCATGAACCTTGTAATTTGCTTTGTCTTGTAAATCATTTGAAAAACGATAAGATAGGATGATATGTATAGATAAGTGAATAATGTATGGTTAAAGGAATAACCATATGAAATGAGTTTGTATAAGATAAGTTGTTTGTAAATCAATGTCTTGTGAAAAGTATGTTACTTGTATAAAATGTTCTATGTCTCAAACTGAAATGATTCAATTAACGCTACGATATGTAATACCATACAAACACTTATATATAGGAAGTACCAGCGGCGTATCCACCATGTTTGTATCATATTACACATGCATCGTTACTTAATCACTTAATCAAACCAAACCACCAAAGTAATGTTTAACAATTGTAGAAATGTTTGTGTATTGTAAGTAATGTAAAGTTAAACGAATAACCTTATAGTAGCATATCAAAAGTATACTTTGGATTTGTAAGTAACATATTAAACTATGTTTTGGTTTCATAAGTAACATATCAAAATATGCTTTGGATGTGATAAATAACATATTAAACTATGTTTTGGTTTTGTAAATAACATATCAAAATATGCTTTAGATGTTTAACAAAATATATGTTGGTTTTGTACAATACCACACATGAGAGTATATAAAAATATACTTTAATAGTGTGATTTAAGAATTCATTCAGACCTGGTGCATCAAAATACACCTTTGAGACTATAGAAATACCACAAAGGCAATCCCTATTTGGATGGAGCAACAAATTGGTTTCAGACATTCCATGACAACAGGAATGGGGTGTCAAATCCTATAGCGCTATATCATACTAACAATCGGTCTGGTGAACATAAAATAAGTACAATTCAACATTTTATTTTATGTTCTTAGAGAAATCAGTGTTTAAAACCATAGATAGTCATTTAGTTTGTCAAAAGATAAATAATAACTTGTATGATCAAATGTCAAAAGGTAAGCATGTGATGAAATCAGATGTACTAAGTAATGCACACAATGGGCACACGTAGCATGAAATGTAATGTAAAACGATGTACTAAGTACGCACTCAATGGGCATACATAGCATAAACTGAAATGAAATCATGTACTATAATGTACTAATGAACATAACCGATATATGATGTGAAAACAGGAAAGCTTGAAAGTAACAAGTAGGCACATGTGTTTCACCCCAAAACAGTTTGGAAAACAGTAAAAGAGGGGTCTATGTACTCACCTGAGATTGCTCAGTAGTCCTTGAGTAACAACTAAACAATGCTAGAGATTGCGGATATCAAACGGCACCTAGTATAGGTAGCTATATTAATAAACCGGACCTAAATCGGAAGATCGGGTAGCATTAGGGTTTGCAAACCAAACGAGTGTAGAGACTCGTGTCTTTTGGTTTAACAAAGCCTACATACTAAATGAAACTTAACCTAAGTGTCTACGACCCATTACGACCCGTTTAGGTAGCTTGTGCTACTTTAACGCGTCGTTCGCGTGAAACGCGTTCGGACCGCCTAACTAGTCCTATGACAAGTATTATATGCCTAAACATGTTACATAATCAGTTACGTGACAAAAGTTTAGGTTACATATGCTTAATTACCAATTATCCATGAAAAGGGTATTCTGGTAATTTACCTAAGGCATATAAACTACCTATCATACAACTACTTAAACGATGCGACCATAGGGTATAACCTCGGAAGGTTATTCCCTACCTACTATGGTCACCTAATGTGTTTGGTCGGATCCTAATGATCGACCAAACTAGGTCGGGTTCGAGGTATAAGCGATTTATTAGATCGCTTACCCTACGACCCTAGACAACGTGGTAATCAGTAGGCATAGTCCCAAGGGACTATGACCATCGTGATTACAATCACGTTGCGAAGTTCAAACGAACTTCGCATTGACCATTACTGGTCAACGCTGAAAGTCAAACAAAGTTTGACTTTCTGACTCGAAAAGCAGTAAAATAAGGAAAAGAACGAAAGAATACTTACGAAGGGTCCCCGAATGCTAACCCAGATCAAAATAGCTCAGGTATGAAATGAAGGTTCCAACTTAGAGTCTTTTCAATCAGATTTGTGGGTTTTTAAGCCAAAGGGGGGTGGGTATTTATAGATTTCGGGTAACCGTTAAGATAGTTTCTTGAATAACGTGCCTTAATCGGAACCGTACACTTGTCGGAAAGGTTATGGAGCCACATATGCTCCTTATCTTAGTGACACATCAACTTAAAACATGTGGTTAAGAATCAATTAGTTGCAACTTGTGTTTAGAACATGGAATCTGGTCCAGAATAGGCAGTCGCGTAGCGCGACTGGTAAGGCTTTAGGCGTCGCGCTACGCCACTGACCCATCTGATTCAGAAATGTTTCTAAATTGGCAGAAATGGTCCCTGTTGTGTTTTAAGCCCTTTTTCGATGCGTTTGAACCCCGTTAACCTCATTTCAAGGCTCTAAAATGAAGTTAAAGTATAGGGAACTCAAAACATGCTCAAAAATATGCCGGAGGTTGGTTCGTTTGGCCGTACGAACGCGATGTTCGCTTAATTACGACGGAATGCGCATAAGCGCGAAAAACGATCCAAATGACGCGACGAATGGATTTTTGGCAAGCCAAACACTAAAGCATAATATAGTCATGCTTACATAAATTTTTGGATGTCCGGATGTATTCAGAACGTAAGTTATGCGCGAAAATGCAAACTTGTGCACTTTTTGACACTTTTAGTCCCTAAGTGACACAAAAGTTTATTTTAGCATACCGAACACCTCAAAGCCTATTTCTAAGCTATGTGAAGGGTATTTATGGTATGTTTAACTTATGGTCATGCTCCGGAATGTCTGTTACAGTTCAAATTGGCATACTTTCGCAGTTTGTCAACTTTAGTCCCTGTAAGCGATTAAACTTTGATTTCACCACACCAAACCTTCCAAAACTTATATCTAAGTTATGTAAAGGTTATTTAAGGTATGTTAAACCTATTTCACTATTCCGGAGTGTTTGTTGCATTAAACTGGTTATATTTACGCATTAGTGCGCGTATAACCTTCCAGAAAGCGATTTAGAGTTTGAAATCGAACAAGAGTTGATATGTGCAAAAGATACACATATTTATACAAGTCCAAGGTATGAAATACAATATTTCATTGGTTTGGCATTTGTTTGATGGTTGAAATGACACAGGTGTTACACGAATGTTACTCGTTGGGGGCAACGAGCCAAGGATACCCCGGGGGTAACGAGTATCGCAAGCACTGTTCTTCGAACTCGATACGATCAACACCTAGTCACGGCCCTCGAGTTTATTCCATCTTGTCAAAATTCGACACTTGTTCCTTTCGACGACGTCCGAACATATTCCGAAAACCAGTGGGAATCAGGACGACTCCTACGCTCTACCTTGGTACTTCTACGACGCAAAACCGCCTTGCGCTAAGTTTTCAGTACACGACTTTTAGCGCCACAAAGCCCGCATTTCTCGACCGTATACGCAACCTCTCACGATTTGAACTCAAAAGGGGCATCACCTAGCATTCGAGAGATCCTCAAACGGTCCGCAACTTCAGCAACTGGAAGATAATCTACGAGGTGCTTCTATCTTATGCTATCATATCCGGGGCATCGATAACATGACTGCCAGTAACGGCACGCGACCAAAGAAACCAACAAGTTTTTGAACTTGCAACCATCAACTTGATAGAAGTAGATATTAGGCACGGGACGCCGACTCCTCTTATATCTTATCGTAACCCACGTTTTGCACCCGATCCGTCGCAAGGCTGTACACAAAAGACTTTTGGCTCACTGTTAAGCATGAACACCGCTTATCGCCCGCAAACTGATGGTCGGGCCAAACGCACCATCCAAACACTCAAAGGCATGCTAAGAACATGTGTTATCGACCGTGGATACGAGTAACACTTCCCTTTTGTAGAATTCCCTTCCAACAACTGCTACCGCACTAGCATTCAGACAGCACCATTTGAGGCATTGCACGAACGCAAATGCCAGTCACCTCTATGTTGGGCGGAAGCCAAATTTCCGACCCAGAACTTGTACTTGACACAACGGGTAGAATTGCCCAGAACAGACAATGCATGGCGGCAGCTCTAGACCGCCAGAAAGGCTACGCGGATAAGCATAGGAAACCTCTAGAATTCCTGATCGGAGACTGGGTTCTACTTAAAGTTTCACCCTGCAAGGGTGTGGTACGCTTTGACAAACATGGCAAGCTTAATCCGCGAGGAATTGGACCATTCGAAATTACCGAGAGGATCGGTAAAGTTGCTTACAGACTAAACCTGCCTGAAAAGCTGAATGCGGTGCACAACGTCCTTCACGTGCCTAATCTGAAGAAGTGTCTGTCCGACGAAACTTTCATTGTACCTTTTTGGGAACTCGTGATCAGCAACCGGCTATGCTTCATTGAGAAACGGTTGAGAACAGGAATCAAGAAATCGAAACCCTCGAGCGTAGTGTAACCAACAGACCGAGTTCATTGGAACTCACGCCATGGCCTAGAGTTTACCCGGGAATGAGAAAACCAGATGATGCGCACGTATCCCCAGTTGTCTGCAAACATTACTTCCAGCACTGAAGCTACAACTGAAATTTCTAGAAGAAATTTCAAGCCAACAAGGGGATTATGTAACACCCCGCGAAAACGTTTAAACAAACTAACTGGTCAGTGGCTGCGCGCTAAATTTCGGGACGAAATTTCTTTAACTTGGGGATAATGTGACACTTCGGGTTTTCCTGTACATTTCTTGGATACTATAATTAAATTTGCGAAATTCTATACTATGTGAAATACGTACAAACTCTTGGAACCTTATGCTACTTGACCGTCTACGCGATGTGACCTTATGTGCTATGTGGCTTACATGTTTATTTTGTGAACTGTTGTGAACTACGTGTATGTACGTATGACACTAGGTTATCAGCGAGTCTATAATTAGAGCGAATCGTGTGACTTAGCTTAAATTTCGAGGACGAAATTCCCGTAACATGGGGAGAATGTGACAACCCGTACTCCCGTTGTTGAGAGAAGGGTATTTTAGCAATACACCTATTTATTGTTATTATTATTATTAGTATTAGTATTATTATTATTTACGAAATAATACTAATCCACGACGAGTGGTTTATTCATGTATTTATTTACCGTCATTCTATTAATAAACCGGGTCAGTTTGTTTAAGCGAGACACGCAATTTAACGGGTTCACACACACTTGGACTAGGCCCAGCCCAACCCCACTCCCTAAACCTAAACCTAAACCCTACACTATTTAAATAACCTTATAACCCTCATTCATCTTCTAAAAAGAAAGCACAAACATAAAAACCCAAAACCCTAACATTACATAACTCAGCCGACACCTACCTTCTACTTCCCTCTCCTCCTTTCTGCCGACCAACTGTTCTGGCAACCGGAGCAGTAATTCTGGCGCCCTTTCTCCTCCGGTAAACACCCTCCTCTTCACCTTATGAACCTACCCCCTCCCCTGATTTCACCCTCTGCACACCCATACCTTCCCTGACTAAACGGTCAGCCGACCACCTCTCTGGTGGCGGCGTACGAAAGCAGCGAGAAGAGATAGAGAGGGACGACGGTGGCTGGTTATAGCAGCGGCGACAGACTGCGCTTCCGGTTAACCACGAAACAGCAAAACGATGAGGATGACGGTGGTGGTGGTCCTCCGGCGGACCAGCAGTGCCTGCAACGGGAACAACCACGACAGCAGCGGCAGCGGCGCTGTCCATCTTGGAGTCGAGCAGCGAAGGACCGGGTTTGAAACGGCTGCGTGGCAGTTCTGTTTGAGCAAGTAATGGAGGTTGTTGTCTGAGAAGAAGCAACGAAGAGTGGCAGCCGAAGGGAAGCAAACAGCAGTGGCAGCTCACACACACACCCAGTCGCTTCTTAACTCTCGGTTCGTCTGCCCTGTGGCCTTTTGAGGTTCTCGGTTACATGTGAGTTTATATATCTCCAATTTTGTGTAAATTAGATTAAAAGATGATTTGTGCAAACAAGCTGAGTTAAGTTATTGATTTTTGGAATGAACTATTATTTGATAGAAACCTTGTTGTATATGATAAAAAAATGAATGAATAAAGTCTACTGTTGTAAAATGTGATGCCCACAATTGATGATAGGATTTTTATAATGTTTCCATGACAACTGCTATACACTTGATTAATTATTTAGATGTTGGGTTTTGATATAGGTCATGGTGGTACCCCTTAGTCTGATGTTTTTTTTTAGTGGTTAATTGTGACTTGGACATGGTAGTGCTCTGTGTATCTCATGAAAACGTATGGTGGTTGGGTTTAAACATTGTTAAATCAGTAACCTAGGAATAAAATCTATTGATTGGTTGGCACTGTGTTAACAGTTTGGCTGTGACAAGTATGATTACCTTAAGTTTATTTTGGTGAGATTTGTAGTGTTTAGAGACAGACATTACGATACCATATTTGGTTTAGATAAGATTGAAATTATGACGGTTGCACATGATAAATAAGGTATTATGATTCATGAAAAACTGATGTGAGAAGTGATATTTAGGTTATCTGATTTGATTGCAATAAATGTGAATAATTCGTTGTTCGATTTAGTCCTGTCGTACACTCTTAACATCCGCACATTCATGTTTGGGACACACTAAAAGATTGGACCGTACACTTATAAACAGAATGCATATCTATTTTTGGCCGCACACTCACATAGAACTGGGCCATGTATTCCTTTGGGCTGCACACTTACGTGGTTATATATATACGTAATGGACTGTCTTAGCTACTGTTGGGTTATTAGACTTGTATTATAAATCGGTAAGTGGCCCGACTATTTATTTATGTGGTACATGATATTATAACATGGATGCAATGTGTTAGATACATGTAGGAGTATGTGAACTACTGGCGTACAAAACCTAACTAATATTTAATAACCATAATAGGGTATGGTTGACCAACGTAACACAAGTAAATTAACTACCGAGCAAAGCAAAGGTGAGTTCACTACTTTTTACTTAAAGCATGCATTCCCGGTGGATTGGGAAACGGAACAAAACACTTTTCCTGGTTTGGGATTGTTTACTATCTCCTTGTGCGGGATACGGTATTTCTATCTCCTTGTGTAGGATACGGGTAACAACGCTATGCCCTTGTGAGGGATACAAACTTACTTTTCTTCCCTTGTTACTGGGAACAAACTTACTTACTTCCCTTGTTACTGGGAACTTTTAGTTAATTACTGTTTATACTGGATGCAACAAGCAACACTAAACAAAACTCTATCACTCAAGTCCTCACTTCTTAATACCGATTAGTCGCCGGGGTCAGGCGAACGGGTTATTAGTTGATAGCGCTATTTAGGTCTCACCAACCTCACACCGTGCCCGCGTATGGGATCGGGCGTGAACTAATGTACTCTGGCAACCGTCAATGATGATAGAACATTGACAAACTGGGCACTCTACGGAAACGTACGGATGATTAGTATTCGGTATTGTAAAAACAGTTTAGTCGCTTACTTATGGGGTAGCTCCCCATCGCATGTATAAACGGATAAATTAACTGGTTAAAACAAGTTTTTGGAAATAAAACTGGAAAACACTAAACTCGTGAACTCGCCAACTTTATGTTGACACTCTACTGCATGCTTTGCAGGTTGCTCGATACAGCTCTGGACGGACGTTGCAATCGGATGGAGTGCGTGGTTCGTAAGTTTCATATGAACAACTTGTGGTTTTAAATTACGATGTGTTCTTCTTTCCTTTCCGCTGCAAACTCAAGCTATGTTTTGAAAAATTTAAACAAAAAAAAATTGGTCGCTAATTATACCATTATTTGTAATAATAACTAAACGGTTCAAAATAATTAGTGGCTAAGATCCTGGTCGTCACACGCCTCGCGATAATACTCCGCGTGTGGATTTTGAGGGTGTGGCACTATGGACTGGTTTTGGACTCCCCTAGTTTACTAAAACAATGGGCACACATGGAGGGCCAAGATTGAAGCTCGGATTTCAAGAAATGATCCTAACGGTTCTACGAAATCTATAAATACCCCCATGTTTCATTTGCAATCTCCACACTTGATCTGGTTTATGTTCTAAGTTGAAGCACTAGCTTCATACCTGAGCATTCTAGATCAAAATCTTCCTAGCCTGGACCTTTGTAAGTCTCTTTCATGCTTGTTTATGTTTTACAAGCATGAAAGTCAAACAGTGTTTGACTTTCTGCTTTGACCGGTCAATGGTCAACACGAAGTTTGTTTGAACTTCGCAACGTGAGCGTAATCACGATGGTTATAGTCTCTTGTGACTATACCTACTGATTACCACGTTGATTAGGCATAGTGACGAGTCATAGTTTCGGTCAAAATATGCGTTTATGCGTATTTTGCAACCAAACTA
Organism: Helianthus tuberosus; assembly: GCA_030545235.1. Taxonomy (NCBI): domain Eukaryota; kingdom Viridiplantae; phylum Streptophyta; class Magnoliopsida; order Asterales; family Asteraceae; genus Helianthus; species Helianthus tuberosus. The sequence goes on along the minus strand of JARYGA010042294.1, from coordinate 6,715 downwards.
TTCTTGGGTATCAAGACCCTTTCTTTTGTTATCAAACTTGTTTTCTAACTTCGTTAAACATGTTCTAGCATGTTTAACTCGTCACTTTTAGTCAAGTGCTTGTATAGAGTCGTAAAGTCAAGCGGTCTAAACAACCGCTTAGACTTTCGAACTCGACCCGTTTGGTCGATCATTAGGATCCGACCAAGCATATATTGTGACCATAGTTGTATAGGGAATAACCTTCCAAGGTTATACCTTATGGTCACTTCGTTTAGTTAGTCGTATGATAGGTAGTTTATATGCCTTAGGAAAATGACCAAAATGCCCTTTTTCCGCATAAATTCATTTTAAGCATATGTAACTTAAATTTTTACATCTAAACTGATTAGGTAACATTATTAGACATGTTAAGGCATATAATACTTGTTGTTAGGAAACTTTATTGTATTTGTTGTTAAAAATAGTTTAAGTTACTTAGAAATAATTTCGTCAACACAAACCGACAGACGAACCGTCCCAGAAGCACTAAATATGAAGACCGAGAAAGAAAGAAAAATCAAGCTTCTAAATTCTTTGATTAAAGATCATGATAAGGTTACAAAACTTCAAAATGTTAGCGGGATATTATGGAGTTTACAAGATACAAAGTCAAAGAATTGTGTTAATAAGATAATATATCTTATTAACACATAATATATTTCTATGAACATGCTTTTATAAAAGAAAAAGGAATCTTTTTCTTTTGTAAAAGAAATCACCAAAAAAATGAATCTTTCCTTTTGATAAAGCATTTCATCAGAAAGATATTTTAATATCTCATATGTGAATATTATTCACCAGAAAAGTAAGTGGACAAATTGGTAATAAGAGAAGATAGGTCACATGAAAATGGATGGGCACACAAACCAATATCCTATCAACCAATCACATTTGAGATAGGCTATGAAAAATCTCTATAAATACATAATTCCTACGAAGGAATTATGTGTGTCTTGTAAAGTTATATTTCAACATAGAGTTTTTCATGAGAGTTTACCCCCTGGTTTGGCCCAGGGGGTGACATTTAGTTTCGAGTTTATTCTCGGATCGACCCCTTCTTCTTTGCTTAATAAGAATTAATCATTGAAGATATATCACTCTCACTGTCTATATTTTTTTCTTTGAATGTTTATATACTTCACAAACACCCGTCTCAACGAGAGAAGAAAGTTACACCATTCGAACAGGGCCGCCAAAGGGGACCAACAATTGGTATCAGAGCAGATTCGATAAATTATTTCCAAGATCCCTTGCTCCTGTAAGAGAGACGTATATTCATGATCTTTTAAAGGTAAAAAGATTTTTTTTTTTTTTTTTTTTTGCAGATCCAAAAAAAATAAAATAAAAAAATAAAGTATGTAGAAGAGTTATAATTTTTTTTCTGTTATTTTCATTACTTTTATTATTGCTTTGATTACTATTATTATTATCTATATTAATATTTTTTTAGTATAAAAAGAGGTGTAGAAAAATGATACAAAAACACAAAAAAAGGAGTTAAACAATGATAAATGAACTTTAGTTTATCAGAAAGAAAAATTTTGACATCTAAAAAGAAAGTTTCTGATAAAAGAAAACTTATTCGTATCTTATCTGTTGAAATAACTCCAAATTCTGGTTAGTTAATCTTCAAAAAAAAAAGGAATGATAAAAAGAGATTTAAAAAAAACTGTGTGTCACACCCCGACCGCGTAAAACAACAAATCGCGGCGGAAACATCGGGGCGTGTTGCAACAGAATTAATGTTTCATAACCATGGATACCAAAAGTGTTTCGTTTTATTAAACATTGAATAATTACATTGTCTGGAAACCTAAATACACAAATTAGACATAGTCTATCATTATTATTGAGTCACTAAGGCCTTGTCCAGTCCTATGTGAGCATTCATCTTATCAATCGATATCATCCAACAATACCTGAAACATATGTGAAAACGAGGTCAGCAAAGAAATGATGGCGAGTACATAGGTTTTGTGAAAATAAGATTCATGACTTCTGTTTAAGAAAATGTTTAGTCATGAACCTTGTAATTTGCTTTGTCTTTGTAAATCATTTGAAAAATAATAAGTTTAGGTGATATGTATAAATAAGAGAATAATGCATGATTAAATGAATAACCATGTAAAATGAGTTTGTATAAGTTAAGTTGTTTGTAAAACAATGTATTGTGAAAAGTATGTTACTTGTATAAAATGTTCTATGTCTCAAACTGAAATGATTCAAATAACGCTACAATATGTAATACCATACAAACACTTATATATAGGAAGTACCAGCGGCGTATCCACCATGTTTGTATCATATTACACACGCATCGTTACTTAATCATTTAATCAAACCAAACCACCAAGATGTAAAATGTTCATGTCCGGATGTATTCAGAACGTAAGTTATGCGCGAAAATGCAAACTTGTGCACTTTTTGACGCTTTTAGTCCCTGAATGACCCAAAAGTTTATTTTAGCACACCGAACCCCTCAAAGCCTATTTCTAAGCTATATAAAGGATATTTAAGGTGTGTTTAACTTATGGTCATGTTCCGGAATATTTTTCGCATTACACTGATTACGTTTACGCACCAGTTTGCGTATAACTCTCCAGAAAGCGATATAGAGTTTGAAATTGAACAAGAATTGATATGTGCAAAAGATACACAAATTTATACAGATCCCAAGTATGAAATACAATATTTCATTGGCTTGGCATTTGTTTGATGGTTGCAGTGACCCAGGTGTCACAGTCTCCCATACTTTAGGAAATTTCGTCCTGAAATTTATTCGTAGGAGTCTATTTGTGACTTTGTGTCAAATAACCATTAGAGATATGTAAGGCATAATCCTGTCATTTCCTTAACGGAAAATCTTCAGAAATGAAAATGAACAGACGGAGTCATTTTCCTCAACGAGTATTCTTCATAAACGGAAATGAAGGAATAAACAAACGGGGATTCATTTCCTCAACGGACAATCTTCAGAAACGTAAAATGAACTTACGGAGTCATTTTTTAACGGGTGCTTCATCAGAAATGGAAATGAAAATGATAGACAAACGGATATTCATTTCCTCAACGGACAATCTTCAGAAACGAAAAATGAACAAACGGAGTCATTTTCAACGGGTGCTTCCTCAGAAACGGAAATGAAGGAATAAACAAACGGGGATTCATTTCCTCAACGGACAATCTTCAGAAACGTAAAATGAACTTACGGAGTCATTTTTAACGGGTGCTTCATCATAAATGGAAATGAAAATGATAGACAAACGGATATTCATTTCCTCAACGGACAATCTTCAGAAACGAAAAATGAACAAACGGAGTCATTTTCAACGGGTGCTTCCTCAGAAACGGAAATGAAAAAGGATATTCAAACGGATATTCATTTCCTCAACGGACAAATCTTCAGAAACGAAAATGAACAAACGGAGTCATTTTCAACGGGTGCTTCCTCGGAAACGGAAATGAATAGGGCTAATTCTAGACACATGACAAAACTCGCTGTGGTTTCTGTGCACTACATTCCATAATTATGTATGCATCCATAATTACGTAATTCCTTGCATAGTCCGCACAGTTTGTCTTGTAATGTTTAGGGGAAGAAAAATCAAACCTGTGATGAGGGTGACTAGACTACCATAGGGTCCTTTTTAATTAGATCGACAAATGATCTTTTTAATTAGGCCACCAAGGAGTCCTTTCAGCTATATCATCACATGATGTTCCTAACCAGATTTTTGGATCAATCTGTTTAACTAGACCACTCAAGGGGTCTAATTATGGAGTAGTACTTTATAACCCAAGGGACTTAACTACCACGTAGAAGTCCATTAAGGATTTTAGATAACAAAAACTTGGATTACACCAAAAACAAAAAGGGAACACATAATCACATAGTTGTTTAACTTGGTTATTAATTTGTTATTAACTTGTTAGTGATTGAATATGGATATTCATGGTACAACAGGAAACTAGTCGCTGGACTTCAATGTCCTCTGGGATCTATCTGAAAAGATAGGATGATCTCCCAAAAATTTGACTTCTGATTTCAAAGAAACGTAATATTCGAATTAAGGAACAAAACAAATTTTAGGATTTACGGAAATATCCTTAAGTACCCTTATTAAGGATTTATAGTGGTACTTTGGGTATTCGTCTCGTGTTGTAACTTGCGCCTTGTACTTCGTTTCCTTAGAATAAACGGGTACTTAGGAATTTCGTGGAAACGCAAGAGATCATAGAATGGGAAAATTTTGGGGGTAGTTTGTTCTTCAAGGAATACGGTTCCTTGATTGTCGGTATTGTAAGGGATATGTTGTTTATACATGCAACCACATAAATACATTGCAATGTAAATAAAAGATTTATTTATAAACAATGATAACAACTGTTTCTTGGACCTTGACAACAAAAGAAAATAATACATAAGGATTTATTATTTCTAAACAGCGTTGTCTTCCATTTGGTCAGATGCTCATCCCTGTGCTGGATTTGCATTAGCAAGTTTTGGGCAATTTCTTCGGAAATGACCCATCTCGCCACAGTTGAAGCAAGAACCTGGTAGAAAACGACCTTGAGCAGGATTGTTGCCAGCTTGGTTTGGTGCAGCTGCAGCTGGGCAGACTCTTGCTGTATGGCCTATAAGTCCACAAGTTTGGCATTTGCGGCACTTTACATTGGCATGATGATGGAGGCTACATTGATTGCACAAGGGTGCAGTTCCATTGTATGGCTTCCTAGCAGGGGGTTGAGCTGGTTGGTTGGGGACGGCTTGATCATTGTGAGTAACCATGGCGAAGTTCTGAGAAGCCTTTCGCTTCTTTGACTTCTTAGGGGATCCAGTCTGTTCATCCATGGTCTTTGATTCCTCGATTGGGTTCGATTCCTCGACCGGTTTCTTGTCACCTTTTCGGAAAAGTTTACCTTTCCTGATCTTTGATTCAGTCAAGGTTGTAGATAGCTCAATGGCCTGTCTAACTGTAGTAGGGTTGCTACCAGTCACGATGTCTTGTATTGAGTCAGGGAGGCCATCAATGTACTTTTCGATTGCCTTATCCAAAGGCGTGACCATGTTTGGGCATAACAGGCTTAACTCCTCATAACGGTCCGTGTAGGCTCGATGCTCACCGCTATCTTGCGTAAGATTGTCAAATTCCCTTTCCAAGGCCCTGATCTCGTGACGAGGACAGAATTCCTTCATCATAAGGGCCCTAAGTTCAGCCCATGTCTGTGCTAGAGCAACTTCTGCACCACGATCTCTCATAACCCCGTTCCACCACGTAAGAGCCCTCTTCTGAAAACACTCGAGGCAAACTCGACCTTACGATTATCAGGACACTGCACGTGGCGGAAAGTATTCTCAATGCTCTCGAACCATTGAAGAAGCCCAGTCGCTCCCTCAGAACCACTATACTTGAGTGGTTTAGCCGAGTTAAAACTCTTGAAATTGCATGGACCATTGTTGTTGTTGTTGGCTTGGTTCCATTGAGCAAAGAGGTTTGGGAATTGAGCAGCCATTTGCTGCGCAATGATTTCTGCCAGTTCGGCAGTCGCTATCTGGCTTTCGCGTCGAGGAGGCATTCTAAAAGAGGAAACATGAAAGGAAACAAATGAAATGGCATTGGGTAAGAATAGGATGTTAAAATTACCGACCATAATCATGGTTGATGGTCATTTGTTTGAACCACGTAGCAAACAAACAACTCAAAGGCTGAATCAAAGCAAATAGATCCTCATAGTGTATCGCGAAGACATGCTCGCCTATAAGTGGACACTCACCCCAAGAGTTCCCAGGTAAGAGTGACTGGTCTGATTATGTGGATTTGTACGAACACTCTAGCCTTAGACAGAAAACTCAGGGTACAGGCACCCACTCTTCCAGTTTGCACGTGTTCACACTATTTAGGACCCAAAACTTTGACGAGATTTTGAAAACTCAAAGGGGTTCAAAACCATATAACAGAGGGTTCAAAACCTTACAATAGAGGGTTCAAAACCTAGTAATCAATCATCCTAGAACAGATGATTAGTTTTCAACGCGGTTTTGAAATTTATGTTCTTGTTGTGGTCGTCGCCTAAGGATAGGTGACGGTATTGTTTTATGACTAAACGCAAGTAAACTCGCGTTAGGGTCCTAAGAAGGTTATAGACTAGGTCAAAGCATTACTAATAACCTAATTCCCTATAACCATTGGCTCTGATACCAACTTTTCTGTCACACCCCGACCACGTAGAACATACAAAACGTGGCGGAAACATCGGGGAGTGTTGTAACAGAATTAATTGTTTCAAGTCCATGGCAATTGAAGTTTCGTTTTATTAATCAAACATGAAAGTTTACATTGTTTTAAACAAGAACCAAAGAGTACATAACATAAATTAACTAGTTCTTGTCTCGTTTTAAGTCACTAAGGCACAGGTCCGCCTAAGTATGTCTTGATAAGTCCTATGCATCATCTCCTGAAAACACATGTGAAAATAGGTACGTCAGCATAAAAATGCCTGTGAGATACATAGGTTTAGTGAAAACAGAATTCATGACTTATGTTTGAGAAAATGTTTAGTCATGAACCTTGTAATTTGCTTTGTCTTGTAAATCATTTGAAAAACGATAAGATCAGATGATATGTATAAATAAGAGAATAATGTATGGTTAAATGAATAACCATGTAAAATGAGTTTGTATAAGATAAGTTTT
>JARYGA010042293.1:0-27538 GCA_030545235.1 Helianthus tuberosus | reverse complement strand
ATAAATCTTATTTTTATATTCATTTTTACTTTATTTCTCTATGTATCTATGTATATGTATGTATAAAGAGAGATAGTGGAGAAGGGCGTGTGAATTAAGTTAGAAACTACTTTCATAGCTTCTAAGAGCATTCTCATCCAATCCATCAAAACTTGTGAGGGTGAGTTTTTATATTGTAGAGGGTATAAAAAGTGGTTGTGAGTGGAGGAGAGAGAAAATGTTACTGTTCATCTGTATATTTGGGGACACTGTTCACCCAGTATAATTAATATTGACCGATTCAAATGTCAGCCGGCATTCATTCTGTTCACATGCATGACACTAAAATAAGACTATAAGAGAAGCGGAGGAACAGGAGACTAAATAATAAATTTATATACGGTCAAACGGTCAAATAAATACATTTATATTATATTATATTATACTACATATACATTTGTAAGTTGGGGGAATAGTGTCAGGCAGCTGCCTGGCACTTCCCTATTGGACCAACTTATTTTTTATTTAATTTTATTATCAGTTTAAAATTACGCTTTCGTCCTTTGTTTAAAATTACGTTTTTGCCCCCAGCTCAAAATAAAATTATAATCTTGCACCTAGCTCAAAATTACGCTTTTGCCCTCGATTCAAAAACTCACTTTTAATTTTGTTTCCAATTTAAATTACGGTTTCGCCCAGTTTAAAATTACGCTTTCGTCCTTTGTTTAAAATTACGTTTTTACCCCAGCTCAAAATAATTTGTAAGTTGGGGGGAATAGTGTCAGGCAGCTGTCTGGCCCTTCCCTATTGGACCAACTTATTTTTAATTTAATTTTAGAGTTAATTACTGTTTTCGTCCCTGTGGTTTGTCAAAAATCACTATTTCAGTCCATTAGTTTAAAAATTATGATTTCAGTCCCTGTGGTTTCACTTTCGTAACCATTTCAGTCCCTGTGGTTTCACTTTCGAAACCATTTCAATCCATTATTCTGTTAAGTACAGGGACTGAAATGGTTACGAGGTGGACTGAAATGGTTACGGAAGTGAAACCACAAGGACTGAAATCACAATTTTTAAACTAATGGACTGAAATAGTGATTTCTGACAAACCACAGGGACGAAAACAGTAACTCACTCTTAATTTTATTCTCAGTTTAAAATTACTCTTTCGTCCTTTGTTTAAAATTACGTTTTTACCCCCAGCTCAAAATAAAATTATAATCTTGCACCTAGCTCAAAATTACGCTTTTGCCATCGGTTCAAAAACTCACTTTTAATTTTGTTCCCAGTTTAAAATTACGGTTTCGCCCAGTTTACAATTACGCTTTCGTCCTTTGTTTAAAATTACGTTTTTACCCCAGCTCAAAATAAAATTATAATTTTGCCTCTAGCTCAAAATTACGTTTTTGCCCTCGGTTCAAAAACTCACTTTTACTTTTGTTCCCAGTTTAAAATTACGGTTTCACCCTCCGTTTAAAATTACGTTTTTGCACCCAGTTCAAAATAAAATATTGTTTTTTCCTCTAGCTCAAAATTACGCTTCTGCCCTCAGCTCAAAATTACGTTTTTGCCCACAGTTCAAAATAACATTATGTTTTTCCCCCTAGCTCAAAATTATGATTTTGCTCTCAGTTTAAAATTATAATTTCGCCTCCAGTTCAAAATATAATTTACGATTTTGCCCTTTGTACAGACATACATGTTATGAGAGAGAAATATTCGGCTTATTGCCCCGCAACGCGGGCGGGGCAAAAACTAGTCCTATACATTTACTAAATATATTAAATATTAGTTGGTAACTTATGAATTATGATTATATTATATCCTATATACGGTCAAATAAATATACGGTCAAACGGTCAAATATATATACGGTCAAATAAATACATTTATATCCTATACATTTACTAAATATATTAAACTAGTTTTTGCCCCGCCCGTGTTGCGGGGCAATAAGCCAAATATTTCTCTCCCGTAACATTTATGTATGTGCTTCGGTTACTTGTACATATTACTCATAACACGATCTCAAAAAAAAAATTATATCGAGTCAACTAATGAAAACAAAAACACTACAATACTTTTACTAAAAAAATTAAAACGATAGAAACAGTATAATTTTAAACTGGGAGCAAAATTATAATTTTTCAGGACAAATGAGCAAGTACCAAGTATGCCTTGAGGAATAAAAATTACACATATGCCCGCCCGCGTTGCGGGGGGTTAAATCAAATATTTCTTAGTTTCATAGCATGTATGCATGTATTTAGGTTACTTGTACATACTACTTATAAAACGATCTAAAAAAATGCATCGAGACAACCAATTAAATGAAAACACTACCATAGTTTTGCTAAAAAAAATTAAAACAATAACAGGTCTGTAATTTTGAGCTGGGGGTAAAATACTAATTTGTCAGAACCAATGAGCGAGCGTTAGACAACTGATTGACACAATAAAAGTTACATTGAGTCAACCAAACAAAATAAAAAGTACTATAGTTTTGCAAAAAAAAAAAAAAAAAAACGATGGCAATATCATAATTTTTAACTGGGGGAGAAATCATAATTTTTGAAATGGGAGCAAAATCTTAATTTTGAACAGAGGGCAAAATCGTAAAAATATTTTGAACTGGGGGCGAAATAATAATTTTAAAGTGAGAGCAAAATCATAATTTTGAGCTATGGGGAAAAACATAATTTTAATTTGAACTGTGGGCAAAAACGTAAATTTGAGTTGGGGGCAAAATCGTAATTTTGAGCTAGGGGTAAAAACATATTTTTATTTTGAAGAGGGGGGGGGGGGGAGTGTAATTTTAGACGGAGGGCGAAACCGTAAATTTAAACTGGGAATAGAATTAGAAATGGGTTTTTGAACTGAGGGCAAAAGTGTAAATTTTGAGTTAGGGCAAAAATATAATTTTATTTTGAATTAGGGGCGAAAACGTAATTTTAAACAAAGGATGAAACCGTAATTTTAAGCTAGGAATAAAATTAAATTAAAAATGGGTTGGTCCAATAGGGGGAGTGCCAGACAACTGCCTGACACTATTCCCCCAAGCTTGTAAATGTATATGTTGGAAATGGAAATATTAGTTAGGGGTTGTTTGGTAGCCTCTAAATGGTCATTAACAGGCTACCTCTTAATGGAACCATTAAGAATTTTATCAATGAGAATGTAGAAGAACGTGACATGTAATGATTTACCATTCAGATGTTACCTCTTAACCATTGAGACTTGAGGTTACCTCTTATTCATTCAGATGTTTTAAACCATTAAGAGGTAGCATCTGAATGATCGTTAAGAGGCTACCAAACAACCCCTGAAAAGAGAATCAGATAACCTATTAAAATATTTTTATTATTAATTATTTAATAGTTTTATTTTATAATTTGTATAATACACAGGTTTCTGATTTAATGTTAAAAAAAGAATCAATATAACCTACGAAAAAATCTATATTATTAATTATTTAATATATTTTTTTTAAATTGGGTTTGTAATCTAAGTGTGATAATATACACATGGTATTCAAATAAACACATTTTAATAGAGTAAATTACAAGTTTTTTCCAATATGTTTGTCCCAAATTTCAGGTGTTGTTTTTTACCTTTAAAATTGATGACTTTTTGTACTTAATGTTTGAAAATGTTGCATGTTATATCCTTTAGGGCAAACCCAGTTATAATTTTCAGTTAAGTTATGTCATGTGCACTGCACATGAGGGTAGAACGTCATTTCACCTCCCCACTTGTCTTTCACCCTTTTTAATACCCTAATTTACTTCATCTTCAACCTTCATACTCATCAGAACCATCATCCCCTTCATCTTCAGTTTGGATCAATCACTCAAACGTTTTCAGATCTCTTCCATTTGGCGTTTTCTGATCTTGATTTATGGTTTAATCAAAGTCAAACGTTTTCAGATCTCTTCCATTTGGCGTTTTCATATCTCGATCCTTCATCTTCTCCGGTTTAACTATTTCACGAGGATCTTTTGCTGAGATTTAGGACTCAAAACGGATATATTAACAATTCGCTCACCATAACAATAAACACACGAAACAAACAAAACAAAAAATAGAGTGTAGGTATAATAAACATTATACAGTAGAATTTAGGCAAAACGAAGGATACAGTTTGAAGAAATTGAAAGAAACCTTGCAAGAGAGAGAGACAGAGGTTGCAGAACTCTGCATTATCGGGGCGTGCTTCACCACGAACGTGAGCAAGTAAGCGGCTAATGACGGCGGAGATGCGGAAAGCGCTGGCGTACGCCGGTGAAAGTGTCTGGCCGGTGGTCATGTTCACCGTTCCGGCAACTTCGACTGGTGTTGCCACCGTTCCGGTCATTCTATTTCTATTTCTCGTTGGGTTTTACTAGGATTATGACGGTAGAAACCTTGAGTGATTGATCCAAACTGAAGATGAAGGGGATGATGGTTCAGATGAGTATGAAGGTTGAAGATGAAGTAAATTAGGGTATTAAAAGGGGGAAAGACAAGTGAGGAGGTTAAATGACCGTTCTACCCTCATGTGCAGTGCACATAACATAACTTAACTGAAAATTCTAACTGGGTTTGTCCTAAAGGACATAACGTGCAACATTTTCAAACATTAAGTACAAAAGTCGTCAATTTTAAAGGTAAAAGACAGCGCCTGAAATTTGGGACAAACATAACGAACAAAAGTTGTAATTTATTTTTTTTATAATATATACGTAGTATTGGATGGGTTGAAGATGATGTTAGTGCTCTGAAATTTGAGTTTATGTTCCCTTTTTATTGTTTTAAAAAGATATAAATGAGGAATCGGTCAAGTAACTTGTAAAACTAAAAAAAAATTACAACTTTGCAATATTAAAATTCTATGACAAAATATTGTATAGAGAAAAGAACTATTTGGCTTTTATTCACAACTAGTAAGATTTTTTTGCGCTATGTGAAGCGAATTCGGTCGGTATTTGTTCGATTTGTTATGGTACGACTCTTGCTATAATGATCGAAATAGATAATGTTATATCGATTGAAAACAATAAAAATGAATATCGATAGCAGTTAGTAATTAAAACATTTGAATAAGCTAGTTAAATCAGGAAATCAAAACTCTATTTTTCAAGCATTATGGAGTATTGGAAGCATACACACAAGTTGGAAGTTCAAAACGCGAAAAACGGGAAGGTTGGTATCATTCGGCGCCACTAGGCGCTAATTTCAGCACACCGCAACAAACATTTACATTTTGGCGCACTGAGCTCTAGTTTTGGCGCACTGGGCGCTCAACCCAGACCTGACTCACAACATCCATGTTTTTCCACCATACAACTGTTTAGATCAATCCAAATCAAGTTTTTATGTTTAAAACTCGTTCCTTATCATATATAAATCCATAACCCATTACCTGAATTCATAATTCATATACTTTACGCTCTCGTTACCCGGTCTGCGTTTTTTTATTTAACTCGTTTTAAATGCCTTGTTGGTCTATGTGGTTTGCAGATATTGTAGAGTTGGTCTCAGTGCTTTAATAATTATAGAGTTGGTCCCAGTGCTTGTAAATTTTTCACTCGTGTGGTCCTTATCACTAATCTATGTTAACTTTCTCAGTTAAGTGTATGCAAAATGACTATTTTACCCCAGAGGTTAAAGGTGAAACAATTAAGAAAAGAAAACATATTTCTCCCCCCCCCCCCATATCTATCTCTCTCTCCACACCTCACCTGCAACTACCTACTCATTCTCCTATCACCACCATTACCTTTATTAAACTCCAACAAGGCAGCAACCCCTTCCTTTAATAAACTCCAACAACCAATCCACAACACGTCGAACATTTCGGCTAACGGCGGCTCAGAATGTATAACAACTCTAAAATAAACCTACAACCCTCGAAATTTTTCCGACACCCTAATATATTTTAAAAAACCCCAATAGGTCCTAAAATACATCCCGTACGCGAAAACAGGGCCCGAATACCTTTAATATTATAAAAATTAATTAAAAACAAGAAAAATGGGGTCTTCGCGGGGCGCGTAGCCTTTGGCTACTGCCTACGCGGGCCGCGACAGCATAGGATTAAGGCGACACCCGGTGCCGCCACGTGTCGGGACACGTGTGGAGTCTACGGTCTGACTCAGCAACCCTAGGGCCTACCCTAGGGAGCCTCGCGGGCCGCGAAGGCCTTGGCCTGAGTTTACGCGGGGCGCGACGAACCCAGATATCAGCCCTATAAATTGCACGCATCGGGCCTTCAGTCTGTTTGTTCATTTCTCGACTTTCTCTCTCAAATTTCTTATAGTAGGCATTATACTCGGGTATAATACCCCCTAAATAACGAAGTTCTGCTCCGTTGTAAGTATCATAACCGCTGGATACGTATTAGATACTCTGCCCGATTGATCTAGGGTTTCGTAACGGCTGTCGTGGTTCTGCCCGACGTAGTCGTTGGAATGCCGTCTCGGGGAGGGTATGTCACGGCCCCCGCCACCGGTTTGACCCGGTCCAGGAGCCGCGGGGCAGGAACTCGCGTGGTATTTATTAATTGATGCGACAGCGGAAGATTTAACAGGATCTTTTAAAACTTGAAATTTGCCCGATTATTTTATTTCATAATTTGGGATAAAGCCCCGTAATTTACAATAGAGGAATTTTACTATGAAATTCCCTGATTTATAAAACATGTTTATTTATTTTAACTGAGCCACCTCTTCAAGCTTGTTAGTGCTCCGTAGCACGTTTTCCTTGATTTATAGCAGGTCGCCTGAAACATGTTTTTAAAAAATATTTTGTCAGCGGGGAAATACTGGTGAGTCACTCAATTTGATAAAATGACACCTAGTTATTAATTACAGCATAAGAGCGATTACAATGGCTTCTATCTTATTTTTATATGGCGCCGTGTCACAATGGTGACGATGGTCATACCACTATTGGGTCCCACCCCAAGTAGTGATGATTATCACTGTTAGGTCAATGAACCTAACTGTGAGAAATTAGTAATGTGCACAATACCCCACTAGCCAGTGATTTAAGATAACCACGACTTAGTCCCTGTAATTATAACTTTTTGGAAATAAATGGAGTATTGTAAAATACTTTTGATAAAAGAGAATGACTCACATTGCAGATTTATGCGGGCAGAGTTTTAGCCTACTGATTAGCCTTGTAACCTAATTTAAATAACAATGCACACGAACTAGGTCAGTAACTAATACAGCATTTACGATAACTCACGAGATTAAACCCTCACAACGAATGACAAAGTGCAATACTTAAACATCCATCGAATTCACGATGAATGACAAAGTATAAACCCAATTTGAGCAGCACTTAAACATTCATCGGATAGTTTCAATCGATCGGACATTGAATCGTAGCAGCGATCGAGTTTATACCCTGTATCGTAGCAGCACCCCACTATATTAATTGAATTTTTGACTTTGGAGCAGTATACTTTCGTTTTTTGAAAGTTGATTTCGACACAGAATGGAAGCTCCTGAGCTAAGCTATTTATAGGTGAAAATTGAGCTTGACCTTTACGCGGCCCGCGTGGAGGTCTATATCGTAGACTAGGGCATCCGTGTCATGCGTAGATGTGCCACGTGGACGACACGTGGATCTGAACGCTTATCCGGTCAAATGTCGAGTTGACGCGACCCGCGTAAGGTTAAGCTTACCTTTACGCGGGCCGCCTGAAGATCAAGAATTTTGATTTCTTGATTTTTCATGCACAGTAAGGTTTCAGGGGTCCGGGTTTTCACTTATGGTTCAATTTAGGACATTTTTGAAGGTCCTTACATCCTCCCCACCTTATTTAAAAGCTCGTCCTCGAGATTTACTGAAATAAGTGAGGATACTTTCGCTTCATTTCTGATTCCAGCTCCCAAGTATATTCGGGTCCTCTCTTGGAATCCCATTTGACTTTGACTAGTACCAATCGCTTGTGCTTGAGAAACTTTATCTTTCTGTCTTCTATCTGTAGTGGCTTCTCAACAAATTTTAACTTTTCGTTTACCTCTACATCTTGAAGAGGTACTACCAGAGATTCGTCAGATAGACATTCTTGAGATTGGATACATGGAATACATCATGTACTCCAGCTAGCTCCTCTAGTAGTTGTATTCGTTGGACTACTGGGAATGGTTCTACGTACCTTGGACTTAGTTTTCCCTTCTTACCAAATCATACTACTCCTTTCCAAGGAGAAACTTTCAAGAGTACCTTGTCTCCTACTTGAAATTCTAACGGCTTACGACGATTATCGGCATAACTCTTCTGACGATCTCGAGCCGTCTTTAATCTTTCCTTGATTTGAGTGATCTTGTCAGTAGTTTCTTGTACAATTTCAGGACCTGGTAATTGACTTTCTCCTATTTCTGCCCAGCAAACTGGAGTTCTGCATTTTCGTCCATACAGTGCTTCGAACGGGGCATCTTCAATGCTTGAATGATAACTATTGTTATAGGAGAATTCAATTAAAGGTAGGTGGTCATCCCAGTTTCCACCAAAATCTATCACATATGCCCTAAGCATGTCCTCCAGGGTTTGAATCGTCCTTTCACTTTGTCCGTCTGTTTGTGGATGATATGCAGTACTTAAGTTTAGTCGGGTTCCCATTGCTTCCTGAAAACTAGTCCAGAAATGGGAAGTGAAACGACTATCCCTATCCGATACAATGGAGAGTGGGACTCCATGTAAGGATACTACTTCATCTACATACAACTTGGCTAACATTTCCATGCTAAAGGTTTCTTTCATGGGTAGAAAGTGAGCTGATTTGGTTAATCGATCCACAATTACCCAAATCGCATCATTACCTTTTCTAGTTCTGGGCAACTTAGTAACAAAATCCATTGTTATGAGTTCCCATTTCCATACAGGCATTTCTAATTGTTGTAGTAGACCTGAAGGTTTCTGATGTTCTGCCTTAACTTGTGAACAAGTAAGACACTTAGATACATATCTAGCTATGTCCTTTTTCATTCCTATCCACCAGAAATTACTTCTTAAATCTTGGTACATCTTATTGTTACCAGGATGCATGGTATACCTAGATTTATGAGCTTCCTCTAAAATCTTATTTCTTAAGTCTCCATGCTTAGGTACCCATATTCTTTTCTTATGGAATCTCCAAATTTCATCAGCCCCTTGTTCTAATTCCTTTATTCTTCCTTTCATTCCTTCAGCATCATCCTTGATTGCTGTTTCTTGAACATTCTTCAGTTGTTCCATTAAATCTAATTGTAGATTTAATCTCAGAGCACGAAATCATTTTTGCTTTTCATGATACTTACGACTTAAGGCATCTGCAACCACGTTCGCCTTTCCTTCGTGATATTGAATATCACAGTCGTAGTCACCTAGAATCTCCATCCATCTTCTTTGCCTCATGTTTAATTCTTTTTGCCCAAATATGTATCTTAAACTTTTATGATCTGTATAGATTGTAAACTTACTTCCATACAGATAATGTCTCCAAATTTTAAGGGCAAAAATTATGGCTCCTAATTCTAAGTCATGAGTCGTATAGTTTTCCTCGTGCTTTTTCAATTGTCTTGAGGCATACGCAATTACCTTTTTGCGTTGCATTAGCACACGTCCTAATCCTAGTTTTGAAGCACCACAATAACTTCAAAATCTTCTGTTCCTTCTGGCAAGGCTAGGATTGGGGTGTTTGTTAACTTTTGCTTTAAAATCTTAAAAGCCTCTTCTTGCCTAGGTCCCCATTCAAACTTAACTGTTTTACAAGTAAGCTTAGTTAATGGTACAGCTATCTTGGAAAAATCCTTAATAAATCGTCTATAGTAACCTGCTAACCCTAGAAAGCTTCTAATTTCCAGAGCTGATTGCGGGACCTTCCATTTAGTGATTGCTTCTATCTTAACGGGATCTACGTGAATACCTTCATGATTCACCATGTGACCTAAAAATTGCACTTCTTGTAGCCAAAATTCACACTTCGAGAATTTGGCATAAAGTTGTTCCATTCTTAATAATGTTAAGAGTGCATGCAGGTGTTCACAATGTTCCTCCTGACTTTTGGAATAAATAAGTATATCGTCAATAAAGACAATTACGAATTTATCCAAGTATGGTTTACAGATCCTATTCATCATGTCCATAAATGATGCCGGAGCATTTGTTAACCCGAAGGGCATGACTGTAAACTCGTAATGACCATACCTAGTTCTGAAAGCAGTTTTAGATATGTCTTCTTCTTGTACCTTCAATTGATGATATCCGGAGCGTAAATCTATCTTAGAGAAGTATCTAGCTCCTTGCAATTGATCAAAAAGATCATCAATTCTAGGTAATGGGTATCGATTCTTAATTGTAACTTTATTCAATTCCCTATAATCGATACACATTCGCATCGAACCATCTTTCTTCTTCACAAACAACACTGGAGCTCCCCATGGGGATGAACTAGGTTGTATAAATCCTTTGCTTAATAATTCATCTAACTGTTTTTTCAATTCTAGCATTTCGGTGGGTGCTAACCGATAAGGTGCCTTAGATATCGGTGTAGTTCCAGGAATTAGATGAATTCTAAATTCTACCTCCCTCTCTGGTGGTAGTCCCGGTAGTTCTTCTGGGAATACATATGGGTATTCGGATACTACAGGAATTTCCTTAAGTTCTTTACCTTTTGTGTTAATGATTACTGAAATCATATACACTATTCCTTGTTTTCTTTCATAACTAGCAACTTTCATCACTGAAATGAATTTCAGTGGCTTTCGTGGCTTATCTCCTGTAATCAATATTAATTCTCCTGTGGGTGTATGAATTTCTATGGAATTCTTATCACATAGGATTCGAGCATGGTTGGCTACTAACCAATCCATTCCTAACACCACATCGAATCCAGCTAAATTCATAGGTAACAGGTTTGCAGAAAATTTATGACCTGATAGTTCTATAATTTCTTTTTGCAAAACCGTATCTATGTTGACAGAATTTCCATCAGCCGTTTCTACCTTAAAAACTTGCCTAAGTTTCGTTAATGGTAGCTTAAGAGCTTGGCAAAAGGAAGTATTTATAAAACTTTGGTTTGCACCAGAGTCAAATAATACTTTTGCGTAGATGTTGTGAACTAGGAACGTACCAGCTATTACGTCAGGAATTAGTTCTGCTTCCTGAGTAGTCAACTGGAAGGCTCTTGCATTCTTCTTGGTAGTTCCTTCTGCAGGTTTGACTTTGTTATCAGCTGGTTTGACCAGTTTTGGGCAGTCTGGCCTCAAATGTCCAGCTTCTCCGCAGTTGTAGCAGATTGATGACTTCTTTCTCCTACAATCTTCTTCTTGATGCCCTGGAATTTTGCAAAAATTGCAATACCCCTTGCATCTTCCAAAATGCATTCTTTTGCAGGAATTGCAAAATGGAACAGTGGAAGATTGTCCAGTCCCCCTTCTCTTAAAATTACTACGGTTACCCATACGAAATCCTTGGGTAATCTTTTGGGCTACTTCCTTTTTCCGGTTTTCTTCTCTTGTCCACACCAATTCGTCAGTCAGAGTATTGGCTAATTCCACCGCATCATCGATCGTGCGGGGTCTTGCCGCTTTGACAATATTACGGATCTTGCTAATTAAGCCCCAAATATAGCGAGAAATAAGTACCGGTTCTGGCGAAGCCAGGGTTGGTACCACTCTAGCATACTCGAAGAAAGTCGAAGTATACCCTCTACAATCAACACCTATCATCCGGTGATTTAGGAACTTATTCGTCATTTGTTCCTTTTCATACTCGGGACAGAATTTTCTTTCCACGAGATTCTTAAATTCTTCCCAACTCATGGCATAGGCCATATTTCTTCCTTTGGCTTGAAGTATCGTATTCCACCATTCTAGCGCCCCTTCTTTAAAGAGATGCGACGCATACATGACCTTGTCTTCTTCGGCACATTTACTTATCATAATTACTGCTTCGGTTTTCTCCAACCAACGCAGTGCAGCAGTCGCCCCTTCATTACCTGCAAATTCAGCTGGTTTACAGGCAAGAAACTCCTTATAAGTGCAACCAGGTGTTGCAGTTTTCCTTTTCTTAAGGAGTGGAGCTTGTAGGACATCATCGTTATTAATATTATTATTGTTGCCGCCTCCGTTTACGCTATTACTGAAGTTATCTTCATGAGTGCGTTTACTAGGAATAATTTGTTGAGGTTCAACGGGATTCCGAGCAGCAGCAAGGATTGCTGGAATAGCATTGGCTATTCCCTGAGCAACGATATTTTCTATATCTTGCCTATTCAGAAATTGAACTTCATTGTGTTGCTCGGATTGGTTAACCTCGTTAACTGGTTCATTACCAGCGTTTGCCATCTGGTAATTAATACATATATAATTTAGTAGCATGAAATAAATAACAGTTATATGCAAAATAATCACACAAATTTTCACAACACATGTATAGCCAAAATTGTCGATTTCTCGACTTCCATTTTGTTTTTTTATATTATAGTATGCATCCGTATACACTGTTTATCTTACAAAAGTTTTATTTTTAGTTATTTTACAAACTTATATTATTATTATTATTATTATTATTATTATTATTATTATTATTATTATTATACAACCACAGCTTATCTATCACACTATCCCTCATCTGCTGGCATCTCAGAAGCGACGTTCCCTCTCGTCGTACTTCCAGGAGATCTGTTCTCCTACCTCCCTGATTCTATTCCCTGCATCTATCAGTTCTTCACCAAAATGGTGGAGTTCAGCTAAGTTTTCATTGCTCATTGGTGGGTTTGGTCAGGTTCTGGGTCGAACTGAGGGAAAAAGGTATAAGGGTTATTTAGGAGGTTCTGAAATTGCCAGTCGTTGGTCCACCATTCGTCCATTTCTCCTAGAGGTTGAGTGTGGATAAGGGGATCTGGAATAGCTGGTTCCAAGTTTATTGGAAGTTGGGTTGTAGCAGGATATGGAAAGAGGTTTTCATTAATAGGCCTAATAATATCACAACTTGTCAGTATGCGATCTAATTCCTCCTGTAGTGACAATTCATCGGCTTGCCTAGAACTTTCTCCAATTTCTATTCCTGTTTGTCTAGAATTTTCCCCAATCTCGATTTCTTTTCCCTTATCCATAGGATTTTCTATCTTGGGAATTCACCTAGTCGCTGGTTTCCTTCTGCGCACACGCCTCCAACTCACAAATCTTCTTCTTTTCTTTGGCTTTTGTTTCTCCGGAGGTGGAGCTTGAAATTCCATTGGTTCCTCAACATCGGCCAAGTAAAAGTATCTGGAAACTTCTATTTTCACAGGATAGAGATTGAGATTCTAAAGAGCTTCAGATAACTCATTCATGTTGTTTAGCATATATGCAAAATGCACACAAAACTTTAGGTTAAAATTTTGTAAATTGTATTTTTACAGAATGGTAGAAAACTTACTATCAATTATCTAATAAACCATTTTATTGAAACAAAATATTTATATCTAGTACAACAAAATTTCAAAAGATACTAGTGGTTATTTAATAGCTTAAAGTTTCTAGCTTGAAGGTAGCATAGGTGATGATACTGGTTTGGTGATTTAATTAAAAGTTAGCATTTACTGCTACAGTGGCTAACATGTAGAGATCTGCCCATTTTTCATTTAACTCATCTTCCCATGGTGGGTTGATGCCTACTTCTTTTGGTTGGGACTTCTTTATTTTCTCTTGACTTTTTCTAATAATCAAACTTCTTTTATTAGGGGAAAGTGGATTCTCATACTGTGCTTTACGAACAAATATTCCTTCCTCAGTAGCTGCTGAGTATCTTGAGGAATTGGATTGGGATGAGTTTCCCTTATTTTTCGGTGAACTATCTAATTTAAGATAGATATCCGAGATTATTTGCTTACCCATACTGTAACTAACAAATAGTCAGTTAAAACACATAATCACAAGACAGTAATCAGAAAATTAAGTATGTTAAATACTTAATAGGCTTAAATCAGTGGCTCTTTCAGTGGCTCTGATACCACCTTTTCCTGTCACGGCCCCCGCCACCGGTTTGACCCGGTCCAGGAGCCGCGGGGCAGGAACTCGCGTGGTATTTATTAATTGATGCGACAGCGGAAGATTTAACAGGATCTTTTAAAACTTGAAATTTGCCCGATTATTTTATTTCATAATTTGGGATAAAGCCCCGTAATTTACAATAGAGGAATTTTACTATGAAATTCCCTGATTTATAAAACATGTTTATTTATTTTAACTGGGCCACCTCTTCAAGCTTGTTAGTGCTCCGTAGCACGTTTTCCTTGATTTATAGCAGATCGCCTGAAACATGTTTTAAAAAATATTTTGTCAGCGGGGAAATACTGGTGAGTCACTCAATTTGATAAAATGACACCTAGTTATTAATTACAGCATAAGAGCGATTACAATGGCTTCTATCTTATTTTTATCTGGCGCCGTGTCACAATGGTGACGATGGTCATACCACTATTGGGTCCCACCCCAAGTAGTGATGATTATCACTGTTAGGTCAATGAACCTAACTGTGAGAAATTAGTAATGTGCACAATACCCCACTAGCCAGTGATTTAAGATAACCACGACTTAGTCCCTGTAATTATAACTTTTTGGAAATAAATGGAGTATTGTAAAATACTTTTGATAAAAGAGAATGACTCACATTGCAAATTTATGCGGGCAGAGTTTTAGCCTACTGATTAGCCTTGTAACCTAATTTAAATAACAATGCACATGAACTAGGTCAGTAACTAATACAACATTTACGATAACTCACGAGATTAAACCCTCACAACGAATGACAAAGTGCAATACTTAAACATCCATCGAATTCACGACGAATGACAAAGTATAAACCCAATTTGAGCAGCACTTAAACATTCATCGGATAGTTTCAATCGATCGGACATTGAATCGTAGCAGCGATCGAGTTAATACCCTGTATCGTAGCAACACCCCACTATATTAATTGAATTTTCGACTTTGGAGCAGTATACTTTCGTTTTTTGAAAGTTGATTTCGACACAGAATGGAAGCTCCTGAGCTAAGCTATTTATAGGTGAAAATTGAGGTTCACGCGGCCCGCGTGGAGGTCTATATCGTAGACTAGGGCATCCGTGTCATGCGTAGATGTGCCACGTGGACGACACGTGGATCTGAACACTTATCCGGTCTAATGTCGAGTTGACGCGGCCCGCGTAAGGTTAAGCTTACCTTTACGCGGCCCGCCTGAAGATCAAGAATTTTGATTTCTTGATTTTTCATGCACAGTAAGGTTTCAGGGGTCCGGGTTTTCACTTATGGTTCAATTTAGGACATTTTTGAAGGTCTTTACAGGGTATTACTAATGTTAAAATGGGTTATTATACTAACACGTGTGCATTTGTGTAATTTATAGATAATTCCCAGGAAATCCTTACGGAAAATCTAAAACAGCAATGTGAGTAATCTCCTTTTTACAAACTGTTTTTACAAACCCTTAAATATTTTACAATGCAATTTAGCAGTGATTGAGTCTTTGTAATTCTACAATTACTGCCGGTATGTTGGGGTTTTGTATACAAAATGTGGAACACGTTACCATTGGACAAAGAGTTAGCCAATGTGTAATATGACCCACCAGTCAGGATTGACAGTACTGAATGAGTAATTGGGTAGATGTAAACATTGTAATCGCTCTCAATACTGTTTAAATTAATAAATTTTTTCTTGATTGAACTGGGATTCACTCACCAGTATTTCTCACTGAAAAAATGTTTTTAAAACGCATTTCAGGTAACACAATGTGAAAGCTAACTAGAAGCCAGCTGGACAGCACTGAAGGCTTGGAAAAGTGGCTATGAAAGTTACCTAAATAAAGAAGGCGTTTTATTTTAATGAAATGGGATTTATCCCTATAAACCAGTTTGTAATGAAAACTTGGGTTTTATCCCAATGTGTTTATTTATATAAAATGTGGTATTTTACTCTGATAAAATATTTCCTAACTATGGTCCTGATGTAATTTCCGCTGCCAAAATTGATAAAACAACAGATACCACCGAAACTGGCCACGACCGCCCGTTCCCGGGTTATTAGAGGACGGGGGGTTGCGACAGAAGGCCCCAACACCAAGAACTCCAGTAACCCCGTAAGACTCCGATGTACCTGACTAACATGTGTTAAAAATCTGTTGAATGATTGATAGGGTTGTGTACCGATACTGAAACACCTCAGTTCCGGTGTACCATACGGAAACAGTTATATTTTGGCGAAGGTGATGTCAGCAGCCATGGAGGGAATGTCGATGTTGGTGTTGAGTGATTTACAGGGCTTTGATGATTGATGTCGGTGTTGGATAGGGATTTGATGATTGATGTCGGTGTTGGATAAGGTTGACGATGGAGGCTGTTGTGGTTGGTTGACGGTGGTTGTGGTTGGTTGACGGTGGTTGTTGTGGTGGGTTGACGGTGGTTGTGGTAGGGAGCGGTGGAGGAGGTGAGACGGTGGTGGTGGAGGGGAGACAGTGGTGGTAGGTGTTCAGTGGTGGTGTAGGTTAGATGACAGTGGTGGTGGTAGTCTGGGGAAGAAGAAGTGGTGGTAAGTGGGACCCATAATTTATTTTTGTTTTTCTTAATAAGTAAGGGTACTTTGTTCAAGGGCAGTTATGTCATTTCACATATACTTAACTGAGAAATTTAACTTGGGTTAGTGATAAGGATCATACGAGTGCAAAAATTATAACCACTGGGACCAAGTGTGTAATTATTAAACCACTACGATCAAGTCTGCAATTTTTGCAAAACACATGGACCAACCAGGCATTTAACTCTTAAATTTATGTCGACCCGTTTGGTTGGATCTTGTGAATATCATCACTTATGAGTATCAACCACTGCTTTTAAATCATTTTCAACATCGATAACCAAGTAAAATAAACAATGTAACAATAAGCTACGTACCTTAAAGCTTCCCCTTCAAATGTATGTCCGCCCCGGCTTGACCTCCCGAAGCTTCACTCCAGTTGCCTAAAGATTACAACTGAATTGTCATTAGAACTCATGGTTCACATCCATGGCATGTAAACTTGCCAAACAATCAATCACAGGGTTCTTATCAATGTGTTTCATTCCTTATCAACAACGAATTCTCATCTAGGCATATTGTTATACACCTTATGGGGATAAATTTTAAGCTAGTTATATTGTAACACCTCGCAAATTTCGGGTTAATATTAAAACGACACGTGTCATGTAAGACAAAAACGCGTTGAAAACCCGGATGTAATAAAGATGTTTTCGGTAGGATTTAAAGTGGCGTCATGTTAAATTGTTACCTCTGAACACCTCAATAATAAATCCCAAGACCCGATTAAATGTTATATACATCTAATATATCCTCAATTCAGAAAAGGGTTCACAATAATGGACTTGATAATGCATGATGAGGTCCCATGATGAATTGAACGATAAACCGTTATTTACGGGTCTTGTAAATGCAATCAATTGAAACAAGGGATAATTGGTAGGGTATGTTCAGTGTTAGACACTTATTGGAGGCCCCCTACTGATAAAATAAGTCCCACATTCGAAATATACAAGTTGCCCTTTCAAACCATCAACAAACAACAAATTTCGGATCAGAGCAAGGCGTCGCGTAGCGCGACAGCCCCTCGCGCTACGCGAGGGTGCGCCCAGCGACAGCAGACTTGCTGTTGGCTGTTGTGTGCGTTTGTGACCTCCTTAGCCGGTTTCTCTTGCACATTCATGGCCCTTAGACACCCCTACATGCTAGAGACATGTGTTTATCACTTGTGGTTGATCCTAGACTCTTGTGTCAAGTGATTGTGGTGGTAAACCCACTATATAAGGACCCTTTCATTCACCACTTTCATTCACAAATCATTTTCAAGCATTCTGATTATTGGGGAGCTTGCAAACTGATCAAGAGCCTTCCTAGCCATCCATTAATCATCTAGTAAGTCTCTAATCCCTTCTAAATTAATTCTAGTTTAGTTTTTAGCTTAAAAGTCAACATAACGTATTAAACGGTTGACTTCGGGTTTAGTTATCGATAGCTCAGTCGTAACCCGAATTAAAAGTACCGTTAGATAGGTAATTATATGGGTATTAAACCCTTATAAGGGCAAGTACCAAATCCAGACCTAACTAGGTCGTTTGTCGGGTCAAACGTTGACCGAAAAAGTCAACAGAATGTCAATATGCGATTTAATGCACGACTAGCAATCCGCGAGGCGTGCAACCTGTTTTAAACTTAATATAACTTGGTAATAAGTATAAAAACTTGTTTACGCTTGCCCGACTCGACAAATTTCTGTTTAAACCCGGTTCGGAACCGAAAGGCGCAAAACCTTGACTTTTGCGTTGACTTCGGTTCTGACCCGTTTTAGTAAGTATTAGACATGCCTTAAAGTCTCATTAGGGTTGGGTTACATGCTAGTATAAGTCTCTGTACTTATTGCATTGATTATCCGATGCATGCACACGTTTCCGTTAATCGCTTAAATTGGACCATAACGCCCTTATGACCTTATAACGAGAATTTTGAAAATGTGGAAATACAATAATCTTAGTTACTGATTATTTATCATGTACGTAAATTTTCACGTCAAGCGGAGGTCTAAATTAGGAGATATGCGCATTAGCGTAATTAATAAGCTTTTTATTAATTAAACGGCGCGATTAGCGCATAGCCTATCTAAACCCGATTTTCGGTACCAAAACTTTTACCCGCTGATGTTAAATAATATTTTAGGATTTTTGAAGATTTTTAATTATTTTTAGGCTGGTCTTAAGCTAGGCTTATCGCATTGATTCGGTTAACACCGAATATGCCATTTTAGGCCATAAAACGAGTTTTATGAATCCGATTGATACCAATCCAATTGCCACTGATTTAAAATAATAAATATAGTATTTTGAACTTGTTTTGCTGATTAGAAAACTCAGATTGGTATCTTAACCCGTACGTCGCTTAAAACGGCTTTATACGCGTATTAAACGCGTAGTTTAGTATTAAAACCATTTTGCCACGTAAGACTTAATACCATTAGACATAACCTGTTAAGTTAAGATATTTTTCTGATTAAATCAGACCCGTATCTCAGAGGTATTATAAATCTCTTTTATAACCCTTAAAATGACCAAAATACCCCTACGGGGCGTATTTAGGGATTTAACTCGTTATGGGCATTATGGGAGATATCATAATGATATCACCACATATTTAAAGCGTATTAACCTAGGAAACCTGTTCGCGACCCTTTCGGTTACCCGTTATGCATTATACGCGTTCGGTTCGGTTTATGTAACTAGTTTGCATAAACTAGCCGAAACGGGTCAAACGATATCATTTTTATCTCAAAATTCAGAATGTGGATAATAAACCCATATTAAACAAGTCCTCAAACTTGTCGGGTCTAAATCACATTCTATCCGGTCTTCGCTTAATCGTGCGTACGAACCGTATCCTTAAAACTAACCGGTCTAAGCTTAAGCTTAATTAAAGATCCGTTAGTATTCTAATAGGTTATTATAAACCTTCGTTCCAGATTAGGAGAACCAGTAAAAGATACCGCACTCGCTGATTTTGAACTATACTTGCTCAGGTAAATACTTTTAACTTATTTCCCTATACGGGCTTGGGTAAGGTATATAAAATACCGCTTGGTCGGGCGTTGAATATTTAATCTTATTATGGTTAAATTATTGAGATGTCTCCGTTTGAATTGTTTTGTTG
This sequence comes from Helianthus tuberosus, assembly GCA_030545235.1. Lineage (NCBI taxonomy): Eukaryota > Viridiplantae > Streptophyta > Magnoliopsida > Asterales > Asteraceae > Helianthus > Helianthus tuberosus. Next base: position 7,853 of record JARYGA010042293.1, on the reverse strand, counting down.
CTTAAAGCCTTTGGGGGGTTAATGACCGTGTCCCGGATATCCCTGGCATCATTTTACGAAATGGCCACGACCTTAGCACTCTGGTGTAGGCGTACACCTGTAGTGTCTCATAATTTAAGTGGTGTGTTAATTGATCTTTAACCCGGCTCGATCCGGGCTACTGAACGCATAAGAAACATGTAAATCCTTTACAAGTTTATATATTAAATAATTATCCCAAGTTATAAAATATTTGTGCCTTGTGCCTTAAATGCATTTCTTAAACTCTTTTCAAAATGAGTCGGTTGATTGTATTTACCAGTGTAAACTGACGTATTTTCTTAAAAAGATTGAGTGCAGGTACTACGCGAAATAGGCTGGCTTGTCTCCTAGCATCCACATTAAGTCTCGCCAGCTTGGATGTCATATCTGTTGAACATTTGTTTCCTTTTTGTTTTATTTGATCTACCTGTGGATTTTATTCGACTATTTGTGATACTTCATATTACAATATCGTTTGGTTGAATTAAATCTATATATTGCTTCCGCTGTGCATTTAAATATTGTGTTGTTTGACTATTATGTTGCCAACCACGTCACGATACTCCCCCACCGGGCCCACCGGTGACACGTGGAAATCCGGGGTGTGACAGGTTGGTATCAGAGCCAACTCTGAGTGAATTAAACACTAGCCTTTTGTGTTTAATCTCAGTTACACAATTGCACATATTTAAAACTTTCGAGTCTAGACTTATAACATAAGACAAATTCCACCCTATTCGGTTTTTGTTTTGTTCTTTAAAAACTTTATATTTTGTTATTTGTTATCTTATGTTTTGTTGACAGGTATAACAGAAAAATGCCTCCAAGATTTTTACGTATGCGAGGACGAGGAGGAAAGGGGCCGACCACCGCCCCCAACGACCATGAAGCTGGACCATCCAATACTCAAGCTCCTATCCCCGCTGAGAGTGACGGTACTCGGCGGAACCAGAGAGGTCTATTTCAACCGGCAAGACGGTCGGTTTCGAACAGCTCTACAACTCTCGCTCAAGACTCTTATGGGCCACATTCAGAAAATGAGCCTAGAGACCCTCACCATTCCCACATACCGTTACAGCGATCTATGTCGCACCGTCCTTTTGGAGACCCCACTCCAATCTTTCAAGGCCAGTTCAACCCGGCGGATTATCTACAAGAACCAGTGGGTTTTAACCCATTGGGGCCGGAGGACCACTATTCTGGGGGAAATGATATGGATGAGGAAGATGACCCCGATGAACCAGCATCAGGAACTCCCAACCACCCAATTGAGGTCTCGGATAGTTCCATTTACCAAGGACCACCTTATAATGGTCCAGATAGCTTCCAGGCTATCTTCACTCGGCACGAATGGTATTATACGCCTTCTCACCATTCGTCGCCGCATGAGCAGCCGCAGCCTCATTATTCTTCGCCGCATGAACAGCATCAGCAGTATCATCAAGATTCCTCTGGGAATCACCAGTTTGAGGCAGTTACGCCACCGCCTCCACCGCCACCAGTTCAGCCGGCGCCTCCACAGCCGCGAAGATATAGGAGATCCGGAGCCCGGATGTCCACACGAACAGAGGAGTTTCATTTCAGCTCTCCTCTACAATCAAGTGGCAGAAACTATCAGCCGCTTCCAGAAGATCCACAAATGGGTGGACCATCAAACCCCGCCGTGCAGCAACCGCCGCCAATAGGTCTTGATAACCAGATACCGGCATACACGGGTCCTTCGATGTACAACCCGTTTGAGCTACCGACTCACACTAACCTCGGTTACGCTGAAGCCGACCCGTATTTGGTAGCGTCTAATTACTACGCCCTTAACCCGGAGGGACCGTATGGAGCTCCTTGGGGAGTAGGCTACCCAGCACAGGGATACCAGATGCCTACACAACCCCCGTACTACCAACAACCCCCGCCGTCTCTTCAGATGTCGCCACCTCAGCATCAGGAGATCCTACAAAGTATTAGAGCGGTGCGGCATGAGGCGCGGGAAGACCGACGGCGTAACCAGGGGATGTTCAAGACCTTGACGAACTTAATCAAGGGGAAGAGTAAGAACGATCAGTAAATCCTTTGTGTGTGTATGTCTACTTTAAAAATCAAGTCCCTACGTGGACATTTATTATTTGTATGTGTATGTAGTCCCTGCGTGGACATCTACCTTTAGTACTTAGTCCCATACGAGGACTTGTTTCTATTTTAGCCCCTGCGTGGGCACATCTTTCTGTAAAACCCCTGCATGGGTAAGTTTATTAATTGTAAAAGACCCGTTTAGGGCTGTGTGTAATAGTATAATAGATTAATGGAATGTTTGTTTTATAAATTTCATAATTGCAATATGCGCATATATAGTGTATAAATGAAATAAATTAAAATCGTTCCTTTTAAATTAATCTGCCTATGAAATTAATTAATTAAGGATCTTAATAGTGTGAACCCTAGCCTCGTGTCAAATATAAGACCGGGCCAAAATGGTAAGACCTGTTTAAATGATTCAATTTCCTGTTAACATCTTAAAACATGTTAACACTCCTGACAGAAGTGATTCGTTAAAATCACATACGTCATATTATAAAGGAATTCTTTAAAAGATTCCTAACCTAGTTTAATGATCTCTGAATCCTAGGTTTACATCATCAATTAAGATGATCATATCTTAACCATACGTGGTAATATAATGCCTACGGGCCCTTCTCATTTTCATATGAGACAAAAGACAGTAATAGTCTGTGACCCTGTCTGAAAAAGGTAATGAACTAGGTTCAAACCTTAAAAAGCCTTGATTCTTTGAATTCATAGCTTCTAATTTAAATTGTCCCTGTGACTAGGCCTTATGTGCTAATAAAACTATTATTGTTTTATAATTAGGATAAATTATATTAGAAATCCTAAATTTATGTGAGTAATAAATTAACCATATTTGGTCTAAGTTTACCACGGTTAACAAATTGCCATAAAAGACAATTTTATAATAAACTCACCAATGAATGGTTATCGATATGTGACAGTTCTAGATACATGGCAGACTCAAACGAGGTCAACAGTCACCCAGGGATAGTGAATGAAAATGCCCAAGTTAACGTAGCAGGCCCAGAGTTGCAAGCTATGATAAATAATGCGGTTAATATAGCTATGGGTAGACAGCACCATGGATCAAGTGGTACCCATACGAGGACCCATTCTGCATCACATACTAGGACACCGTCCAGGACCCACACTGCCCACAACAGTAATACTCACCACTCCTCGAATCAAAGGAGTAATCCATCCCAAAGAGTCCTACAGAACCAAGAACCACGTAATAGGGGTTGCACCTATAAATACTTTGTGTCGTGCAAACCCAGAGACTTCAATGGGGAAAAAGGAGCTGTGGATTGCATGACGTGGATGGATGAAATGGATACTGTGGTGGATATTAGTGGTTGCCATGAAAGGGATATTGTGAAGTTTGTCTCACAGTCGTTCAAAGGAGAAGCCCTAGCCTGGTGGAGATCATTGATCCAGGCTACAGGGAAAGTCCCGTTATACAACATGACCTGGGAAGAGTTCATGGCACTAATCAAAGAAAATTTCTGCCCTCAACATGAGGTTGAGAGAATTGAATCTGACTTCCTGGCGCTGGTCATGAAGAACCTTGACTGTCAGGCCTACCTAACCAGTTTCAACACTTTGTCGAGGTTAGTTCCTTACTTGGTAACTCCGGAGCCTAAACGTATAGCTCGTTTCATTGGAGGGTTGGAACCGGAGATTAAGGCAAATGTGAAGGCCTCGAGACCAACTACTTTTCGGTCAGTAACGGACATTTCATTGTCCCTTACCTTAGATGCTGTTAGGCAAAGGTCACAGAGGAAAAGTGACACCGAAAAGAGGAAGCGTGAGGATGACAACTCACGTCGTTCAGACAAGAAGCAGAAGGGAAATAATGACCAGAAGAAAGGGTCAGGTTTTAGAAAGGATGGCCAGCAGTCGGGTGAAAAACCCAAATGTAAAATCTGCAAGAGGCAGCACTTTGGCAAGTGCAGGTTTGAATCCAATTCTCAATCACAATCGAAGCCTTTTGCTTGTGGTTTATGCAAATCCAGGGAACACAAAACCGTGGATTGCAAGAAAATAAAGGATGCAACTTGCTATGGTTGCAATGAAAAAGGGCACATCAAGAGCAATTGCCCAAAATATGCCAAGAAGCCGGAAGAGGCTAGGAAGACCAATGCAAGGGTCTTCAGAATGGATGCAAAGGAAGCCGTCAAGGACGACAACGTGATAACAGGTACCTTTCTCGTAAATGATGTTTACGCGAGAGTGTTATTTGATTCAGGCGCTGATAAGTCGTTTGTAGATAGTAAGTTTTGTGAATTGTTAAAACTACCTGTTAGAATTTTAAGTGTGAAGTATGAGGTGGAACTAGCCGATGGCACAATAGAAACCGCTTCAACCTTATTAGATGGATGTTTCATATCCATTAGGAATCACTCTTTTCCTTTGTCTCTACTTCCTTTAAAACTAGCCGGTTTCGACATAGTTTTGGGTATGGACTGGTTATCACATAACCAGGCCCAGATTATTTGCAATAAGAAGCAAGTGATAATCAAGACTTCGTCTGGTGAATCACTTACTATCCAGGGAGATACCCAGTATGGGCTGCCCGAGAAGATGTCAATACTCAAAGACTCAAAGTGTTTAAAGAAGGGCTGTGTCATCTACATGGCACAGGTGATTATTGATGAACCGAAACCCAAGATTGGAGATATCCCAGTCATTTCTGAATACCCCGAAGTATTTCCTGAAGAACTACCTGGTTTGCCACCAGATAGGCAAGTGGAATTCAGGATTGACATTATTCCTGGATCAGCACCAGTTGCAAGGGCGCCTTATAGGTTGGCACCAACGGAGATGAAGGAACTGAGGACGCAGCTAGATGATCTTCTAGCCAAAGGTTTCATAAAACCTAGCTCGTCTCCTTGGGGAGCACCAGTGTTGTTTGTCAAGAAGAAGGATGGATCGATGCGTCTGTGCATCGACTACCGCGAGCTTAATAAGGTTACTATCAAGAATAGGTATCCTTTGCCTAGAATTGACGATCTGTTCGATCAACTTCAAGGGGCAAGTTTCTTCTCAAAGATTGACTTGAGGTCAGGCTACCATCAATTGAAGGTTAGAGATGAAGATGTGCACAAGACAGCATTTAGGACTCGTTATGGTCACTACGAGTTCCTAGTGATGCCTTTTGGGCTCACAAATGCACCAGCCGCATTCATGGATCTCATGAATCGCGTCTGTAAGCCTTACATGGATAAATTTGTCATCGTTTTCATCGATGATATCCTCATCTACTCAAAGAACCAAGCTGACCACGAGAAGCATCTTCACTGTATTTTGGAACTACTTCATAAAGAGAAGCTCTATGCCAAGTTCTCAAAGTGTGAATTCTGGCTTCGAGCAGTCCAATTTCTTGGACATGTCGTTAGTGAGCAGGGCATTCAAGTAGATCCCGCTAAAGTTGAAGCTGTCATGAATTGGCATGAGCCAAAGACGCCTACAGAAATTCGTAGCTTCCTAGGTTTGGCAGGATACTATAGACGATTCATAGAAAACTTTTCAAGGATTGCTGCACCCCTGACTTCGCTGACACGTAAGAAGATTAAGTTTGACTGGGGTCCTAAGCAGCAGGAATCCTTTGATATTCTGAAACAAAAGTTGAGCAATGCTCCAGTATTGACATTGCCTGATGGAATAGAGGAGTTTGTTGTTTATTGTGATGCATCACACACCGGGATGGGATGTGTGCTTATGCAAAAAGGCAAAGTCATTGCCTATGCTTCAAGACAGTTAAAGGTGCACGAAAAGAATTACACCACCCACGACCTAGAGTTGGGTGCCGTTGTATTCGCACTAAAACTGTGGAGGCACTACTTATATGGAATAAAATGTGTGATCTATTCTGATCACAAAAGCCTTCAACATCTGTTCAACCAGAAGGACTTGAACATGAGGCAACGCCGTTGGATGGAAACTCTTAATGATTACGATTGTGAAATAAGATACCATCCCGGCAAGGCGAATGTAGTCGCCGATGCCTTGAGTCGGAAAGAAAGAGTGAAACCCATCCGAATCAATGCCAAGAGCATGGAAATAAAGAACAGTTTGATAGAAAGGGTGTTAGCTGCACAGAAGGAAGCTGTGTTAGAAGCTAACTATCCCAATGAAAAGCTTGGAGTAACTGAGGAGCAGTTATCTCTCAGCAAGGATGGAATTCTTAGATTGAACGGACGAATATGGGTTCCGATTTTTGGAGGACTTCGTGATGTCATCCTCCAAGAAGCCCATAGTTCCAAGTACTCCGTTCATCCCGGAGCTGATAAGATGTACCAGGATTTAAAGGCAAATTATTGGTGGATAGGCTTGAAAAAGTCTGTGGCCGCCCATGTAGCAAAATGCTTGACATGTGCGCAAGTCAAAGCCGAGCATCAGAAACCGTCAGGTTTGCTACAACAGCCTGAACTTCCTACGTGGAAGTGGGAGATGGTAACTATGGATTTTATCACCAAGTTACCCAAGACAAGGAAAGGAAATGACACCATTTGGGTGATAGTCGACCGACTGACTAAGTCAGCACATTTCCTACCCATTAAGGAGACCTACAGCTCCGATATGCTAGCCCAACTGTACGTTGATAAGATTGTAGCTTTACATGACATACCTGTAGCTATTATCTCTGACCGAGATACTAGGTACACGTCGCACTTTTGGAAAAGCTACCAACAATCTTTGGGCACACGTTTGAACTTTAGTACGGCTTACCATCCACAGACAGACGGTCAGAGTGAGCGTACTATTCAAACGTTGGAAGACATGCTACGTGCATGTGCGATCGAATTGGGAGGTAGCTGGGATAAGAACCTACCCTTGATCGAATTCTCCTACAACAATAGCTACCATACCAGCATAAAGGCTGCGCCTTTTGAGGCATTATACGGTAGAAAATGTAGATCGCCAGTTTGTTGGGCGGAAGTGGGAGAAGTCCAGTTATCAGGACCGGAAATCGTGTTCGAAACGACGGACAAGATTGTCCAGATTCGTAACAACCTCCAAGCTGCCCGGAATAGGCAGAAAAGTTACGCGGATCCAAGTCGTAAGGATTTTCACTTTGAAGTAGGTAACAAAGTCCTACTTAAAGTGTCACCATGGAAAGGGGTGATGCGATTTGGTAAGAAAGGCAAACTAAGCCCAAGATACATAGGACCTTTCGAGGTCATCGAACGTGTTGGGTCAGTTGCCTACAAGTTGAACTTACCGGAAGAGCTCAGTGGAATCCACAATGTGTTCCACATTTGCAATCTAAAGAAGTGTTCCGCTGACGATTTGCATGTCATGCCTCATACAGATGTGCAAATTGATAAGAGCTTAACGTTTGTAGAAAAACCTTTGTCGATTGAAGATCGACAGGTAAGGAAGCTTCGAAGAAAGCACATACCTTTTGTAAAGGTCAAATGGGATGCCCGAAGAGGTCCCGAGTTTACGTGGGAGTTAGAATCCACCATGAAAGAAAAGTACCCTTACTTGTTTCAGTAAATCTCGGGTCGAGATTTATTTTAAGGGGGTGAGGATGTAACACCTCGCAAATTTCGGGTTAATATTAAAACGACACGTGTCATGTAAGACAAAAACGCGTTGAAAACCCGGATGTAATAAAGATGTTTTCGGTAGGATTTAAAGTGGCGTCATGTTAAATTGTTACCTCTGAACACCTCAATAATAAATCCCAAGACCCGATTAAATGTTATATACATCTAATATATCCTCAATTCAGAAAAGGGTTCACAATAATGGACTTGATAATG
>JARYGA010042292.1:0-60996 GCA_030545235.1 Helianthus tuberosus | reverse complement strand
CAATTGGCTCACTCATCTTCTTCATGAGCTTTATGCTCTTCCCTCGGTTCGTCCAACCTTGCTTTGTGACAATAAGAGTGCTATCTTCTTGAGTCAAAATCCGGTTTCTCACAAACGAGCCAAGCATATTGATATTGATTATCATTTTGTTTGGGAGCTAGTCTCTTCAGGGCGTCTCAACACGAAATTTGTTCCGTCCAATCTCCAGGTTGCGTACATTTTTACCAAAAGCCTCTCGCAACCCTTATTTGAAAAGTTCCGCATCATGCTACAAGTCGGTCCGCCACCAGTTCAATTGAGGGGGGGGGTAACATCATTACATAAATTAAGGAATGATTTCCTCTGTATTTATTATGTATTATTTATTTCCTATTATAGGACTCAATTGTATTGTATATTGTACTCATTTGTGAATAATAGATCATTGATTGAGAGTCCTTACACCTGTATATCACGATATGATCAAGAATTGTCTTCTCTTTTCAAACATATGTTGTTTACATCATGTGCAAGGACTGTGACATGTGTGCCTTTACGACCATCATAAAAATACGAATCCAATGAAATCTTGTGTTTCATTCCCGGGATTTGTACATTTACATGTGACAAGTACACATATCAAATTTCGTATGATTCCGAACTCTCGAGAAGCTTTTCTGGAAGTTATACGCAAACTGTTACGTAAACGTAATCAGTTTAACGCGAAATACACTCCGTAATAGTGACATAAGTTTAACATAACTTAAATAACCTTTACATAACTTAGAAATAAGTTTTAAAGTTTATTCGATCACAGGTACTATTTGCGACAAACTGCAAAAGTCTGCCAAATCGTATAGCAACGAACACTCCGGAACAAGACCATAATCTAAAAATACCCTAAATACCCTTAACATAGCTTAGAAATAAGCTTTGAGGGGTTCAGTGTGAGAAAATATGCTTATTTGATCAAAAGGGACTAAAAGCGTCAAAAACTGCGAAAGTTTGCATAAACGTGCATATCTCGCGTTCTGACCATATCCGGACATCCAAAAATTTTTCTAATCACTAAGGAATGCAAAAATACCTTCCGTTTCACAATTTGGTTCGTTTTCGCGTTCGTTCGAGTTTCGTCATAATTAACCGAACAACGCGACCGTACGACCAAACGAACTGACATCCGTGATATTTCCAAGCATATTTCAAGTCCCCTATGCTTTAATATCCTTTTAGAGCCTTGAAAATGGGTTAACAGGGGTTAAACGCGTCGAAAAACAAGTTTTGGAGCTGTAGGGACCATTTCTACCAACTTTGGAAAGATCAGACTTGCATTCTCTGGTGGCCAGCGAGAGAAATAGCCTATCTGGCTCGCGGGGGGTGAGAGCCTTCAGACCAGAAGCTGTTTTTTATAGAAATCAGTTGAATTTATGGTTTTTGTTGCTTGTTTTCTTGTTTGGGGACCAAGTAATGTGTTCTACAAGCCTTCTAATCAAATCCTAACACTTGTATGGTGTGGATTAATCCTTAGAGAACACATAAACACTTGTAATGATCCTACCATTCCATGAAACACTATAAATACCCTTCACCATCAACCTTTAAACTTGCTCATTCACTTCTTCTTTCTCATACACTCTAAGTGGAAACTACCACAATTGTTGGAGGCTTCCTACCTGAGTTTCTTAGTCTTCTTTCATCCTAGAACACTTGTAAGTGTTCTTTCAAGTCTTGTTTATTTATTTCAAGCTAAAAGTCAAACAGTGTTTGACTTTCAGCTTTGACCATGAATTGGTCAAGTCAAAGCTCAATCGAACTTTGCAACGTGATTGTAATCACGATGGTTATAGTCCCTTGCGACTATACCTACTGATTACCACGTTGACTAGTCGAAGTGACGAGTCAAAGTTTCGGTCAAAATGCACGTTTATGTGCATTTTACGATGAAAATATTTTCGGGTATCAAAACACTTTGTTTTGATACCAAATCAGTTTTCTAACTTAGTTAAACATGTTTTAACATGTTTAACTCATCACTTTTAGTTTAGTTCTTATTTAGGGTCGTAAGTCAAGCGGTCTCGACAACCGCTTAGACTTTCGAACCCGACCCGTTTGGTCGATCATTAGGATCCGACCAAACATATTTTGTGACCATACTTGTATAGGGAATAACCTTCCGATGTTATTTCCAATGATCACTTAGTTTAATTAGTTGTATGATAGGTAGTTTTTATGCCTTAGGAAAATCACCAAAATACCCTTTTGCGCATAATTTCAATTTAACCATATGTAACAAAAATTTTGACAATTAAACTGATTATGCAACATAATTAAACATGTTTAGGCATATAATACTTGTCATATGACTAGTTAGGCCATCCGAACACGCATTTGCGCAAATGACGCGTTAAAGTAGCGTAAACTACCTTAACGGGTCATAACTGGTCATAAGCACTTAGGATAGGTTTCAAATCAGAATGTAGGCTTTGTTAAACCATATTATATGAGTTCCAACACTCATTTGGTTTACAAGACCTCATTCTACCCGATCTCCCGATTATTAACATAGTAATCCGATACTAGGTGCCACTTGATTCCTTGATTTCCCGAGCTTTGTTAGGACACTTAATAAGGATACTTGCAATCTAAAGTGAGTACATAGCTCCCCTCTTTTATGCTTTCAATTGTTTGGGGGTGACTCATATGTGCTAAATGCTTTTCGAATTTTCATAAACAAATGCTATGGTTTATATAAAACACGATGATTTTAATAATGTGAACGAACTTGTTGGGGCGTTAGTCGAAAGACATTCGAATGGCATTCATTTGCTTGATTCAAGCCGACCAGTAGTATGTTATGGTACCATAGGATCTGACAAATCCCGTTATCGAACTATCCCTTTGGTGGGTAATGTGGGTAACGACAGAAACTGTTTTCTGATTAACAAATCATGTGTTGGTTTGTTAGTCTTGTTAAAGAGGTCTTTCAGGGCCTATTAAAGATACCCCATGGGTGGTATATCGAGTCACACAGGTTTGAATGTATTCTTTAAAGAACAATCATAAGTTGTATTTCACAATTAAAACACGAACGATTGAACGATGGTTTATAACACGAACGATTGGAACGATTTGAATGATTGAAACTATTTGAACGATTATGGACGAATGTTTTCAAACGATGTCATACAACGAGGTTTACTTAAAGATATAAACCATACAATGTTTACTTTCAAAGACGATTTACTACTTGGTTTTACAAAGACTAATATTTTCAATCAAGATTCATGGCTACAATGGTTTTGGTTTTACATATATCAACTTGTAAATATCAAACACTTTTGATTTCAAGGTACATACTCGACAACTCTAGTAGTTGGTCGAGGTATTGCAATATGAATTCAAGGCCATGAATTTGACATACAAAACCTATGTACTCGCCGGCATTTTTATGCTGACTATTTTCACATATGTTTCAGGTTCTACTATGTGATGATTGTTGATTGCTTGCTTCACATAGGATGGACACGGGCTTTAGTGACTTAAAACTTGAGAGATAAATTGTTGTAATTATTTGGTTTATATCAAAACAATGAGTCAATTAACGAAATAAAACAAAACTCCAATTCCCATGTGTTGTGAAACAAAACAGCCCTGAGGTGATGTGTCCGTTATACCAACAAAATTAGCTTTGCTCACTGGTAGGGATGAGCAAATGGTACTGGGTACCGGTACCAGCACAGAATTTCCCGAACTGAAATATTTCCAATACCAACATATGGCATTTATGGTACTGGTTCAGTAATGATTTTTACCTTCAAATATTGGTCCATACCGGTACCGAACCATATCGTACTTGATATTTTTCGGTACCGGTACCCATTTTGTAGGAATTCCGGTACTAGTATGTAAGACCCTCAATCCATTTTAATCAATTAACCAATAAATTCCGATTCTAATAGTGTATTAAGATTAAACATACACTTAAAAAATGCAAGTTTGTTAAAACATTTTACTAAATAAAACATTCCAACATTTGGTAATTTAATTTGCCGTTTAAAACGTGACGACAAAAACTATTCGCGGAAGCTTTGATCTCGTGTGTTCGGTTCTTCGTTGAGCTTAATCATCATCCGACGCCCTAAGGTATACCTACATTTCAATAGACATGAAATGAGTTAGTCACACGCAGTCTATAAGTGTTTAATCAAGTTCGAACACATGAACGAAACAAGATAAACAGTTTTATTTTGCCAGATAATAAGCCCCTCACTGGGCGTAATAGACATCTTCCTTGTCTTCTATAATCGACCACCATGAACATTATTTTTGATAGTTATATGACACACATAAACAATTTCGCTACGCCAAATATCAACAAAACCACCCAATAATAAAGGGTGTATTAAGATCCTTAGGAATTAGCATAATCGAAACTATGCTTTTAATCGAATCCGATTAACTAAAAACATGCAAAACATCAACAAAAATACTGGGCACTACCGTAGCTTACGGTAGCCACCGTAAGCTATGGTAGCCACTGGGCATACAGGGGCTGCCGTAAGGCAGTACACTTCCAGCGTAACAACTTCAGTCACTACCGTAAGTTACGGTAGCCACCGTAACTTACGGTAGATCAATGGGCAGAAGGTTTTGCAAATGATGCTGCAATTTCCCAGCTCCGATTCTTTTTACGAAAATGTGCATAACTTTCAATCTACACATCCGTTTTACACGATTCTTTTTCCTACGCGTCCGTAATTTAATTCTCCGTCTTATGGATTTAAAATCCAACATCCGAATTAACAAAATTTCAGACTTTTAAGTCTTCGGCTTATTACCCCTTTTACCAAATTTTGACCCGTTTATGATTTTATCAAACAAACATGTTTATTTGATTTTTATACTCATGAAATTCATAATTTCAATATCTCCTATCATATTAATCTCAAATCACAGATTTCTTACATAATAAAAACCCGTTTACGCTCAAAGATAACCAAATATCTATATTTTATCCTTGTCTAACTCTTATAGAACCTCAAGTTCTACATGATGAGTTGAATCATTATACAAACCTGGCTCGGATCAATATATTGACCCGTTTCGATACCTTGCCTTAGTGGCCGCTAAGTAATAGCAATGTAAACATCCATGCGCTATTTATTCCTAAAATCATACAACTCGACAAACCATTAGTCAATATTATCAAAGGGTGATAATTTCACCTTTTGACCCGTTTGGTCTAAATGACCATGAATCTTTATGAGATGATATTTATTACCATCTTATCTATATGACTCGCTCCGGTTTTCACCGTATAGTTGTTAACTTATAAATCGTTTATTGATTCTTTTGACCCATTATAACTTACGCTATAAAGTGTCTTTCACAAACTGACGGTTATTGTCAACAAGTGACCAAAATACTGTTTTACCCTTATTATTTGCATTGATTTACCTTATAAGGTAATCATTAAAAACTCGTTATCTTTTAGTCATTTCATGACTAAATAACCGCATTAGCTATTTTTAACCATTAAACATGGTTTATAAACATTGTCTTTTGTTCCGAACCGCACATGTCGTGTCGGAACATCATAATTCAAACAAGACTTTATATTTTTCATGACCTATAAAACCATTAGGTATTACATAAAAAGGTGTAAGCTTTACTTACCTCGCATTCCGAATACGCTTTTCTTCTCGTGCTTGATTCGTTTAACCGCTTCTTTCCCAAAACCTCCACCTAGCTCGTTAGGCGTCAAACTATTGTCAATCATTTACAAGGCGGTTAAATTAGTCATAAAAAATCACGACTATTCCACCTCACTTATTTTCTATGCCGAAGCTACTATTCGACTTCATGATTAGTTAACTTAGTTTATCAAAGTTAACTATGTTCAATCGCAAGGTTTACACAATTGAGTCTAAATAAACATGATATTTAGAACCCTTATCACTTCATGTTACGCATAATTTCCGTATCATTCAAATACGCGTTTTCACTCTAAATTTCAGCACTTTAGTTTTCATTTAGGCATTTTAACAAACACCTAGTGTGCATAAGTTTACATATTTACTAACTAGTTCATAACTAGTTATTTTTACCAAGATTAACATCAATTTGGCAATTTCACATCAATTTTAAAATCAACAAACCTGAAATTGCTTTATAGAATTCAAATTACACTAGTACAACAATCATAATCCTAGTGTTTTCATACTTCTACATCACCCACTTAACACCTTCAATGGTGATTATGGAATTCTCAAGCATTGAGCATAATTTCAACAATCTAATGACTAGGGCTTATCCCTAGACACTATTCCATTCTAATTTCATCCAAAAAACATTCATGCAACACAAATTTCGAATCTTATATGTTCATCAAAATTTCAAGATGTAACTAGAAGATGAAATTTGACATACCTTGTGATCCCCACGACTAGGTGATCACGAAGTTGTAATCATGCAGACGATTTGGGTTTGATTTGAGCTTCAATTTGGGGTTTAAACTTGAACTAGGGTTTACTCCCCTTTTCCCTTTCCTCTGGTCGATCCACGCACACACACCCACACACACTAAGTGTGTGTGTTGTGTATTATTTATTTATTTTTATTAAAACTAGTTTGCCCACTTGACAACATTAGTCCCTTGTGTTTTATCTTTCATAAAAATGGTTATTACCCATGTTTTCTTCATTGTTTTAAGACACCTTTTTAACTAGGTTAATATTCCTAGCTACATGGTGACTCCGGGAAAGTTATGATTTAGTTTATTTTAAGTCCCGTTAATTCAGGCCTCTTATAAACTTATTTCCTTACAAGCTTTTATTCACGTTGTATTTAATATTAGGATTATTTGTTTAAATTCTAATATTTATCGGGTTACTCTTACCACTAACAGTACTTTACCCCTCTTTTAGTATTAACGGGGTTTAATTACCAAACCCGTTTTCGGGGTGTTACAAGTCTACCCCCCTTAAAGAGGTTTCGTCCCCGAAACCTTTCTTACGTAGTTCTTTAGGTTTAACTCTACAGACTTAGTTTCGGCCACTACTTGAGCATTGCTCGTAATTAACAGTCTTACCAGAAAAGTATGGTAATGTGTTCTTGGTTTTAAGGCGCATGCGCCTTTCACGTGTAAGACCGTTACTTTCAGCTTGTATTTCTTATTCTGGTCACTTATTTGACCGAGTTGTCATCTGATCACTCGGTTATATTTATTTTCAACATGCTTACTTCAAGCTAATCTTATATCAACAAGTGCTTTGTATAAGTCGTAACACTAATCTGGCTTTGAAAGGTTTTACCGGCTAGACTGATTAGTCGCCGTCACATTATGCCCCGTCATGCGGGTATATCTTATTGCCAACCCGGCCTTTTGCATGTTTTTCTGATTTTCATATCTCGTAACTCGCGTTACGACTTGATTGTATCCTATATCACTTTTTGTGACCGTGAATACATCACGTTTTGTTTAGGTTTATGTCGACTTTTATTATCGAAAATCTTTCCTTCAATTGTATCGCCTTGCACCTACCGGTGTTAAGATCCATATTCCTTGATATTAATCATTTTCCGAATTCGTTTCATAATATTCGTATTTGTTAAAGCATTGTTTCTCACTAATACTGAATTTTAGTTTAACGCTTTTCTCTTGAACTCATGTCAATTTCAAGGAATTATGTCCAAGGATTTATCCCCTTCCGTGGTCATTTCGGTACTGACTTCATCCACTTTTGTGACATACAATTTAAGTAATTGTGAATTCTTTTGTCATTTTTTACTGTTTAAATGTTTTAGTGAAATTCTTTACTTTTGTCAACTAGACCTTTGATGTGTGTAAAATGCAACATATAAATTACATCAATTGTGGCATAAAACTAACCCTTTTTTAGTACTAATGTTGGAAAAAGTGTGCTTTTGTCTTCCTTTTGCATTTTCAGGATTAAATAAGCTCAAATTAACAAAAGAAGCAAAAAGACAGCTAAATCTAACATAAATACAAGAAAAAGAACAAATGTGACATGCCCGACCCCACGACAGCATCTTCCCAAGCAAAACAAGAAGACAGGAGACTGAACACGCCACGTGCTCACTGAGCACGGGGGCGTGCCCAAGTGTCAGCAGAAAAGACAAAGTGGTAGAAGCTTCCATCGCCCACCACGGGGCCGTGCTCAGCGGACACGGGGCCGTGGTCAACTATAAGATTCGCAGAATCCAGGAAAATCTTGATAGTACAGATATGCTTCTGCACACGGGGTCGTGCTCAGCGGACACGGGGGCGTGGTCAACTAATACAGACAAACTGCATTTAATGAAGACAGAGAAGGATGTGGACATGGGGCCGTGCCCAATGGACACGGGGCTGTGCCCGAGCTTCTGTTCAGCCTATAAATAGGAGTGCTTGGCTCAAGCTCAAACCATCCCTTGGCACACCACCTCTCTCACACTTCACCCACCACCACCATAACACCATCATCCACCACCATCATCCATTGTCCATCATAGAGTGTGTAAGTCGTCTCGGGATCCAAGATTGATCGTAAGAGTTCTTGACAATCAAGGCCATGTTTGCCTAAGTCTCTTACATCACTTGGTGAAGACAAAGTGTCTAGTGTAATACTTTTTATTTTTAATCTTTTCTCACTTTTTACTTGGTTTTGTATTAATGACTTTAATAACTAGTTTCTTATGTTGAAGGTGATTTTTCCTTATCGTTTGTCCGCGGTGTCTTGGCATTATTTTACTGTCTATATAAAATAAAATATTTTCACCATTCATATCTCCACGGTCTATATGGAGGTATGTTGGCTACCTGGTCGGGGGTTAAGGGAACGGTTTGGTAAAAGTCTTGCCTTGTTCAGTGTATAGATCCTGCAAGGACCTGGGTCAAATTTAGTAGGACCTCCTTCAATACTTAACGGTATTGGATGGCGGAGGTCCAAACTCTTTGACCCCCTCATATGTAAGCTACTATTAATACTTTAACCCGGCTACTTAGGACTGTATCCCTGCTGACTCAGACTACTTAGCCGAGGGTAACGTCACCTTCAAAAGAGGGGCCTACCATAATATGCATTAATAACTTAATTAATTATCTTTCAATAATCCGACCCTTTAGGATTGTATCCTTGCTGACTCAAACTACTGGGTTGAGGGTAACGTCACCTTCAAAAGAGGGGCCTACTACAATAACTAAGATAATCTTTTAAAAAGTGCAAAAGTGCGGAAATAATCAAAGGTTACACTAAACATGAGTCGGAGCCAAGTGATTCATCTTGTCTATCTGTTTTTATTTTTCAGCATTTTAGTTAGTTTTTATTTTCTAGTTTAAAACATTTTTCTAAACTTTTGATTTGATTAGACGTTGAGGATAAACCGGTACTAAAAGCTCTTGTGTCCTTGGACGACCTCGGTATCTTACCAACACTATACTACGCTCACGATGGGTGCACTTGCCCATATGTGTGTTTGGTGTTAGTAAATATCGTGTTTTATAAATTTAAAACTTGACTAACGTGTAAAAATGGCTTAAAATATACTTAAATATATATACCACCACGCACGCATCAATTCCATTCTGATGTGTGGGGTCCCACTCCTGTTATGGGGGGTAGGGTTTTCGGTACTTTCTACTATTTGTGGATGATTGCACTCGCATGACATGAATGTAATTTTTAAAAAACAAAGCCGAAGTTTACGAGAAATTTATCACGTTTTATGCTATGATTCACACTCAGTTCAAAAGAGAAATCCAAAACCTTCGATCTGACAATGGGGGGAATTTGTCAATACATCCATAAAACAATTCTTTAAAACCAAAGGATTAGTTTCAAACCTCTTATTCTCATACCCCCGAATAAAACGGTGTTTTCGAACAGAAAAACCGTATTATTCTTGAAATGACTCGAACTCTTCTAATTGAATCTCATGTACCTACATCTTTTTGGCCGGAGGCGGTTGCAACCTCTGTGTATCTTCTAAATCGGCTTCCCACCAAAGCTCTTAAGTTTAAGACTCCCTTAGATTGTCTATCTAAGTCTGCTGGTATTCCCTATCCTCTTACACTTGAACCTCGAATCTTCGGTTGTACAACATTTGTCCACATACCAAAAACCAACAGAAACAAGCTTGGCCCATGTGCTGAGAAATGTGTGTTTGTCGGCTATGGGATCGATCAAATAGGTTACCGGTGTTATAATCCAAAAACTCGTCAAATGTTCACCACAATGAATTGTGACTTTCTTGAGACAAAATACTTTTATAACACTCAACTCAGTGGTTAGGGGGAGAATGAATGTATAGACACTCTGAGTTGGCTAACTCAACTTCCATTATCTGAAGAAGTAACAACAGAAGACCATCACAGTACTTCGAGCCAGTCACCTTCAAACACAGCCACCCAATCTGCGGAGCACAGTACCACTGAAGAAAGTCCATCCAATGTGATACTAGAGATAAGAAATACTAAGAATCCTGAATGTTCTGCGTCTTATAACTATGAGACAACATGGGAATACATAGAACCGACAACAACAGAACCTACAGAACATGTTGAACCAGATGTTGAATAGGTTGAACCAGATGTTGAAGAGGTTGAACCAGTTATTGAACCTCTTGAACCAGTGTAGCAGAGACAACCGAAAGATACTCTCTCCTTCCTAGAGCCAATAGAGGGGTTCCTCCAAAACGGTGCTCCCCAGAGAAGGAAACCAGAAATTCAAGGTATCATGTAGCTAATATGGTCAACGAGAACTTATCTAACAGTGCAAAAGCATTTGTTACCTCACTATACTCTGAACAAATACCTAGTTCTGTAAAGGAAGCTCAAGGTAAAAAGAACTGAAAAGAAGCAATGGAAACGGAGATGCATGCTCTTATGAAAAACAACACGTGGGAGAAGTGCAAACAGTTAGATGTCGGTGGGTGTATTCATTAAAATATAAACCAGATGGTTCCATTGGAAGATACAAAGCTCGGCTTGTAGCCAAGGGGTACACTCAGACGTATGGGATCGATTACTCTGAGACATTTTCTCCGGTTGCAAAAATGGACACCAGCAGAGTCCTCTTCTCCGTGGCAGCCAATAAGGGGTGGCCTCTCCACCAATTTGATGTTATAAACGCATTTCTCCATGGAGACCTAACGGAAGAAGTCTACATGGAAGCACCTCCAGGTTTTTCAGGGGGTTTTAAAGAAAGGGAGGTTTGTCGGTTGAAAAGGTCCATATACGGGCTAAATCAATCTCCTTGGGCATGGTTTGGAAAGTTCACTTTGGCCATGAAAGAATATGGGTATCACCAAAGTAATGTTGTTCATACTCTGTTCCTCAAGAGAAGAAACGACCTTGTAACTTGCTTGATCATATATGCAGACGACATGATTATTACCAGAAACAATAGAGAAGAAATAGCACAGCTGAAAAAGAATCTGTTTTCAAAGTTTGAAATGAAAGACCCTGGGAATCTCAAGTATTTCCTCGGGATAGAAGTTCTTAGGTCTAAATGGGGGATTTTCATCTGCCAAAAGAAGTATGTCCATGATCTCCTGACGGAAACTAGGTTGATTGATTGTAAACCCGTAGATACTCCAATGGTGGTGAACCACAACCTTCACATGGAACTTAATGGAGATCTTGCAGACAAAGAAAGGTATCAACGGCTCATGGGCAAGTTAATTTATCTATCTCATACTCGCTCTGATATAGCTTATGCTGTTGGAGTGGTGAGTCAGTTCATGCATCAACCACAAGTTGCCCATATGGAAGCTGCTCAGAGAATTTTAAGATATCTCAAATGAACCGCAGGCCATGGAGTGTTGTTAAAAAAAAATGAGCTCTACACTGACGCAGACTGGGCAGGAGATAAGGGGAACCGAAGGTCAACATCAGGGTACTTCTCCTTGGTTGGTGGAAACCTCGTTACCTGGAGAAGTAAGAAACAGAAGGTGGTCGTTCTGTCAAGTGCAGAAGCAGAATTTAGAGGTATAGCTCGAGGATTAAGCGAAGTTCTTTGGATCAGGAAGCTGCTAGAAGACATTGGTTTTTCCCAAAAGGCACCCACTAAAGTTATGTGTGACAGTACAGCTGCAATACAAATCTCAGAAAACCTAGTTCAACATGATCGAACAAAACACGTGGAGGTAGATCGACATTTCATCAAAGAGAAATTGGAAGAAAGGATCATAGAACTCCCGTATGTTTCGTCAAAGGATCAACTCGCAGATATTGTCACAAAAGCCGTCAACGGAAATGCCTTTAGTAGTTGTTTGAGCAAGTTAAGTATTGGTGATCCCACTACTCAACTTGAGGGGGAGTGTCGGAAAGTGAGCAATATGTCATAGTGTATGGGCTAAATGTGTAACATAGTGTTCTATATAAACACCCTTCTTATTTAACCCTAAATCAAGTTTTTCAATACAAGTCAACAATAATGTTACCTTGATGTTACCAAATCGTCCAAGTGGCAGTAAAATAATAATTAGTGAGCAAGTGCTACAACTCCTTATTAACAATTAAGACTTGGAGTAAGACATTGTAATTAAACAAATTATAATGCACCCTAACATGCATATGCTTATTTGGCACAATGAAACATAGGAAAGCTAGACTTAGTCTGAAGCTGCTAGGTATTAGTTCGTCCCAAAATAGGAAAGACTTGTTGGAGCTTCGGCCATCCAAGATGGAGCCTGCCATATAGCCCTAGAGTCTCACACTCTCACATCATTTTCTAGTCGGGTTCGGTTTGCTTTATATAATTTGGTCGTTAAACAAAAACAAACATTCCAAACTAAAAACTCATTTAAACAAAACATTAGTAAATGCATTATGAGCTACACATAAGAATCACATCAAAGATATTACTTCGTAAGTATGTAGTTAAAAACCCCTTTTAAAGAAAGTCTAGGGTTGGAAAAGAATTACATCAAAACAAAACAAAACTAAAATAAAAGAATAAAAACAATCTACTTTGTTATAATGAAGTATTGGCAAAACAATGCCTTTGTTTTTATGCCACCAACCTCTCCTGCTCTATTAACATCTGCTCCATCCATTGGGGCAGTTTCTCTTCGCCACCACCACCACCGTAACCGCCACCGTGGCCGGCGTATCGCTGTTTCTCCGACGAGCTATACAACCCAACTCCAACCCATGAAGCATCTGGCTGATGATCCACATTCACACGTGAATCATTTCTGTACACAAAAGATGCTGATTTTTTGAACTTATTAGCATCTTCTTCATTGAACCCCCACTCTAGCTTCCCATCAGGCGAACCCCATTGCGAAAATGGTGAACCAATGGCTCCTGCTGAACTACGGTTAATGAAGCTTTGACTGCGTTGTTTCGAGAATGCGCTAGACCTCGAGTTCACTACGGCCTGTGCAACCGCAGCTGATGATTCGAATGCAAAATTTGTCGGTTTTCTTATTGGAGAGGATATGTAACCCGAAACATTATCAAGATTTGAAGAGTTTAATTCCCCAAACCTATTGGTGTAAAGGTCTGAAGACAAGTTGTCAACCATTAGTTGCCTTTGTTGTTGAGTTCTTAAATTTTGTAACTCGAAGTCTCGGGCATTCAAAGCGGTCCGCAGACGACTACTTGAAAGTTGTAGAACCGGCGGTGACAAATGGTTTAACTTGTTTTGCCACCCAGTCACCGGAGATATAGATGGTGACATGGGTGGGGTAGAGCCAAGAGCCATTGGGCCCGAGTTTTGAATTGGGCTCATTAAGCCCAATTCAGTTGAACTCGCAGGCCCTGGTTTTGGTGAGGGGATAGCTGAACCAGTTGAGGCATACAAAGGCCTCAACTCGTCCACTTTGTGCGCGAAAAAACATACTTTTCTCCCACAACTTGTTTCATCTTTACATAACCGTGTCTTGTATTGAGCCGGGTGGAGCCATGATTCAAACACCCCGTGTGCATACTCGCAAGCATCGCCGTTAGCACAGCTTCCTTTGCGAAACTCTGGGCACGGGACGCAGCTGTAGTTGTACTTGTTTGGGTCACGCCTGCGGGCATTCTCGCCGGGGTGAACAAACGGGCACTCCGTCCAATCGTGAGTGTAAGCCCTCGAACACGGCTTTACCTTAAAAGTATACATCCGAAACTCATCGGAACCATATAATTCACCGTTTATATCCGGAAACGGTACATCAATCGGGTATTCCTTTTTCGCCGCAACAGCTTCTTCCATAACAAAACCCTTCAAAAACATCTCCAAGCCTTTTCGAATCGATGATTTGATGCCACGAGCAATCAAGTCACCTGGTTTGTTCCCGTTTCCATCGGTTAAATTAACATCAGCACCCGCTTCAATCAACATCTTCACTACGTCGACTGATGTCACAGACCCTCCGGCAGCGGCGCAGTGAAGAGCCGTTGCGCCGTCCGTACCGGAGGATTTGTTGACGTCAATTTTCTTACCACCAATTAAAAATTTTAAAACCCGAATGCTTCCATAAATGGAAGCAATCATTAATGGGGTTCGTTCTTCGAACCCCATTAATAATTTCGACGAATTCCTCCGTCCGTACCAAAATCCGAATTCGTCAACACCGATCCTCTTGTCTTCAACATCAGATATAAACGCGGAAAGATCATCCGAAGCCGCTAATTCGAGCAAACTCGAGCGCTTCAATAGACCTATAATCTTCTTTTGTTGAAACTTTTCCCCCTCCATGATCAACCCCTTGTAAGTTATAAGTAAATAATATGAAACTTGTAGAGAATATTGAATTGATGAGAGTACTTATATGATGGAATTGAACATATAAATAATGTAAAGTAAGGCACACAAGTGGGATGGGAGGAAGGTGTGACACCTTTTGTGGTCAAAAGTCAAAGCATTCAACATTGGTGGACCTGATGGCATACCCACTTCAAAACTGCAAATAAATTTATTTCAAATGCAACCCAAATGCAAATTCGGTTTTGACACCTGGCTGGATAATAATGGTCTAGTACAGGTCCAGTAGAGTGTGAGCTTGAACCGGCTGTGATGTTGTTGTGAACCCCACACGGTTCGGGTACAATGGCTCGAATTGTGGGCACAAAGGGTTCGGACCCATGATAAAGTGAGTGTAGGTCTGTTGATGTAAACAAGGTTTCATTTATGTTAGAAATGAAATACGATTTATGTGGGGTTTTAATTAATTTGTTTGCTTTTATAGGGAAAATAATATTGTGAGACAGCCTTTTTTAGGTATATAAATCAAGAAAATAATTATTATGGGGTAGTGTGCGTTTTGTGAGAAGTGTAAGAAAAAATTTATACCCTTTAATCTATAATCTAATGTTTAAATTATAATGACAAAATTGTAAGTAGTGTTCGTCATTAAAATAATTAATTTTCTATATTAAGGGTATAAAGGTAAATTTAACATTTTTAAATTCAAAAACTAACATGCAAGTTTCTATGTCTTTTTTTAAAAGTCAATAACTTTATATACGTAACTTTTTTTTCAAAAAAAAATTACACCATAATAACGAGTGTTTTTTATCTTTAACCTGGTTTCCCGAAAACCTCAGCTCGTTCATGGCTTTCCAAATGCTCCAACACGAGATCATGATAATACCGTGCAAAGCTTATTTCTCTCTAGCTGATTTCCCACAATGTTTATAAGATTCAAGGAGGTCTCTAAAGGAGAAGACAAACCAATTCAGGATCCGACACCAAGAAGTAACCTTCTGCCAGAGGACAGTCGAGGTGATGCACCCAGTGAAGATATGGGTAACAGACTCCTCTGCCGAGTTACAGAACGGACATGTGTCATCTTCTATGTAAATACCACTTCTTAATAACGCATCCGTTGAGGGAATTCTAGCGAGCTCCGCCCTCCAAGTGAAGATATTGCACTTGAGAGAAACTCACTTACTCCAGTCCATAACGTACCGATCGCTAAAATCCATGTTGTTTGTGATTAACTTTTTTACTGACCCCACTGAGAACCCACCTGACCTATCACCAAGCCACCCCCAAGCGTCCTTCCAACCAGAAAAAGACACGACCAGAAGCTTGTCATGAAGACTACTCAATTCTGACCGCTCCTCGACAGTACTCGGGTCGTTTTTCCAAAGCCACAGCCCTTCTCCTCCAATGTGATCTTTAACTGAACAATTTTTTACCACCTCAAGCTAGAAAAGGCACGGGAAGCAAGCTTTTAAAAGCCGGTCCATTAGCCATGAGTCAAGCCAGATGCAAATATCCTCGCCGTTACCAATCAGCCCTTTGAAAAAATTCCGAATAGGCATATTATCAATAAGCGATTTGTTAATAACAGTGACAATGTTACGTGTCACACCCCGATATTTACAGCTCAGCCGGGTGGGCCCGGTGGAGAGTATCGTGACGTAAGATTGATATCGTCATAGTCAAACATACACAGAATAGCATAGCGGAAGTCTTGGAATATAAAATATTATTACAAACCCAATTGTCAGAAATACTGAAAAGATAATTACATTCGAGCTTGCAATATTAAATCCACAGGCGGATCATATTAAAATGTACAAAATGAAGTTTAGCATACTTTAGGGCATCCTAAGGATTTGCAAGATCCTTCATTGACACCAAGGAGCTTCCATCAAATTACGTATAGTACTGGTCACTTAGTCTTTTAAAAATACGTCAGTTTACACTGGTAAATACAATTAACCGACTCGTTTGAAAAGTGTTTATAAAATTGGTTTGGATGCACAAGTCATAAAATCTTTTATAACTTGGGACAATTATATAAAATAATCTTGTATACAGATTTACATGTTTGTCGTACGTTCAGGGCCCGGAATAGAAGAGTCGAGTCATGATCAATAGACACACCACTAATATAGTCCCACAAGGAGTTATCCTCACGTGTGGTTATACCTTATATCTTAATTCCCTTTTTGGGGAAAAGAATCCGTATCGCAACTGTCAGGTGTATGCCTACACCCCGTGCTTAGGTCGTGGTCATTTGCATTTAAATGATGCCAAGGATATCCAGGACACGGTCATTAACCCCCAAATGCTTTGTATCAAACAAGACAGATTAAAACGGGTTATCTCAATGATTTAACCACTAATCGATTAAATATTCAATACCCGACCAAGCGGTAATAATTTACCGTATCCCAAACCCGTATAAGGGAAAATAAGTTAAAAGTATTTACATGAGCTAAAATGTAAATTATACTCAGTCGTATATTCTAATCAGCAAGTGCAGATAGCTTTTACTGGGCTCCTAATCTGGAACGAATGTTTTAATAACCTATTAGATTTCTAACGGGTCTTATTTAAGTTATAACTTAGACCGGTTAGTTTTAAAGAAAAGTTTACGGCACGAAACGCGAGATTAAGCGATGACCGGATTAGAATGTGATTTAGACCCAACAAGTATGAAGACTTGTATAAAATGGGTAAACTAAATACATTCTGGATTTTGAAGTAAATATGATAAGGTTTGACCCGTTTCGGCTAATTTATGCAAACTAGTTACATAAACCGTACCGAAAGCGTATTTGCATAACGGGTAACCGAATGAGTCATGTACAAGTTCCATAATTTATTATGCTTAAAATATGTTGTGATATCAGTAGGATATCTTTAATTATGCCCAAAACGAATTTAAAATCAATTTAAGCCCCAAAAGGGTAATTTGGTCATTTTAAAGTTTATAAAAGAGGTTTAATAGCAAACTGAGGTTCTGGTCTTAAATATTCAGTAAAAATATTTATTTTATCAAGTTACATTAGTATGATATCATATATGTGTGAGGTTTATCATTTATGGCCAAACTATGCACCGTATGGGCATTTTAGTCATTTCACATATGATTTTAAGGTCAAATTTGGAAATCTGAGTTCAAGACTTATACTTACTGTTAAAGTATAAAAAAATATTTATAAAATCAGTAGGTAACAAGTCTTAGGCGTTAAATATGGTTTAAACCATACTATGCGCCTAATTAGCGTAAGAGTCGGTATTTGACGATTTTCGTGATGTTTAAAGAAATCTGAGATTTTGATCAGTCTTAACTGCTTAAATTATTTTACTTAATATATAAAATCAATAGAAAAAGGTTTGACATGTAAATGATGTGTAAAACTCATTTTATTAGTGAAAAGGGCATTATCGTCAATTACCGAGTCTATGAAAGAACTCTATGTTATGGTCAGTATAAAATTTGACAAAAATTTCCAAAAATCCCTAAATATTATATCATAACAGTGGGTAGTAAGTTTGGTGCCAAAAATTGGGTTTAAATATGATTTATACTAAGAATGCAATTTAATTAACAAAAAGTTATATTTTACGATATCTTGCATAACTTTAATTTGAGACCATAAACTGATGTCAAATTTTTGTGACATACTTATATATCAGTAATAAAGCTTTTTGTCCTCTAACTTTTTTCAAAAATCTCGTTTTGAAGGGGTATGGTCCCAAAAATGCTGCGCAGACCTGTCAGGTCGCGCGTTGGACCATACTCCTTAATCACTTTGGTGATCAATCTTTAGACCCCGCGCGGGATGACACAGCAGATCCTGATCTCGTGCGAGGTCAAAACAAGTGATGACATCAACTTCTACACTTAGCGTCCTGAATAAGAGCCTTCACCTCCGGTAACCCTGCGCGGGCTAGGGACGTGCTCAGAAAGGTCGCGCAAGAGTCAAAGCGCAAGGCCAGTTCAGAAGGTACCGAAGGTACAAATGGCAGAAGAACAAGCCAATCAGCGTCCTCCAAGCTGTGCTCAATCGTGCTCCATGATCGTCTGATGTGCAGGAGACAGAAAGTACACAAGGACGCCTACGTGGCACCAATCAGGGGGCGGCGACACCTGCCCCATGATCTCCACTTACCTACTGATGGCAGAGGGACAACAAGGCCGACAACCGAGACACGTGGCTCCAATCACGGTGCGCCAACACCGGAGATTTTCTAGAAGACACTAACGGTCGACACCAGTGTGACAAAGAGCATATCCTCTAGTTGTCGCCTTCCGGCCCAAGGCCCATCAGCCCATCTCCTCTTACACCTCTCCGACTATAAATATAGAACTCCATGCACAGGTTAAACATTCTATTCCCTCTACTCTCACTCTCAACACATAATTATCTCCTCAAAACAGTTACTTATTCTCACGCTGGAGTCTGGTTAAGAGGGAAACCCCCATATTCCCCTCTTAACGAGCTAACGGTGTTCTGTTTTGTAGGAT
Organism: Helianthus tuberosus; assembly: GCA_030545235.1. Lineage (NCBI taxonomy): Eukaryota > Viridiplantae > Streptophyta > Magnoliopsida > Asterales > Asteraceae > Helianthus > Helianthus tuberosus. The sequence continues at coordinate 41,811 of JARYGA010042292.1, read as the reverse complement.
TATTGGATCAATCGGAGCTTAGAAAGTTCAGTGTTTCTTCATTGGCGCCCACCTGTTATGGGTGGTTTTCCGCTCATATATCCTGACTAATATTCTGACTATGTTTCTTTTCTTGTGACCAGGATACCGGATTAGGATATTGGTAACATCCCGATACGATATCCTGGTAGTAACTAATTAACTCACGTGCAGATCATTGGAACATGTCTATAATGTTCAAGTGGACTTCTTCTCCTTGAGACTCGGGCGAATTTGTTGAATTATAAACGTTGAAGCCGGAAGACATGGACTACAACGTTCACATGGGGCATATTCGACGTATCCTGGATTTATAGGCTAGTTAGTTTGTTTTATTTTTACTATAAATAGGAATGATCGGATCAGATAAGAACACACACAATCTCTTGAGCTTTCTTTCTCTCTAACTGCAAACACTCACAACACACTTACACTTGTATTTGTTGGTGCATCCATCTGTCGCCTACGTCTTGTATCGAGTCGTGTATAGAGTTAAGGCATGAGAATCAAAATAGTGATTTTTAGAGGTGATTCCGCTCGAAATGACACCTTGTCATTTCGAGCTAAATCACATAATTTTCTGATTCCGCTCGAAATGTTAAATCCTGATTCCGCTCGAAATTGTAAAGTCTGATTCCGCTCGAAATGACACATTGTCATTTGGAGCTAAATCAGAACACCTATAAATAGGTCATTTGGGGCGAAATCAGAGAAGAGTTGTGTGTGTTGTCTTCCGGTGAGCCACGAAGTGCTGCCGAAGTGTCGTCGTGATTGTAAAAGGCTTTATATCAATAATATCGACAAGTTAAAGTGTATACTCGCTGAATTGAACTCGGTTTGTTTGTTTCCACCACTCAAACTGAGAAAAGCTCTTCTGATAGACTCGTTCGGGTCCGAATACGATCCTACAAGTGGTATCAGAGCTCAGGAGGAAGAGTTCTATACAATTCAGCTGCGATTTCTATTTCTACACCATTCTTTTTCAAATTAAACATCATTTCACGGTCAGAAACTGCTCAATTTCTCACCACTGACTCGGAATCATGTATTAACAAAACCTTATAAGTTTCGGACTAAAATACGAACTAAAACTGGGCAATTTTAAGGTTCCGCTCGAATATGTTCGGTTGAATGATGACATCAGCTTGATTTCGCTCGAGAATTGATCTTGATTCCGCTCCAAATCGGCTTTCAGCTTGATTTCACTCGAATTTTGGTCTTGATTCCGCTCAGAAAAGCAGTTTCAGCTTGAAAGTCTAATTCCGCTCCAGATTGTTTGTTTGATTCCGCTCAGAACTGGTTCCGCTTGAAAACATCTAGTGATTCCGCTCCAGATTGTTCGTTTGATTCCGCTCCAAAAGTGTTAAGTGATTCTGCTCCAAAAGAATTCTTTGACTTTAATTGTGGACATCAGTTTGCATGTGATAAATCTACATGTTCTGATATAAGTGTTGTCGGCCATTTTGATTTAACCCATGTGATCATAAATGAATTACAGTTGAGAGGTTCAATAGAATTCGTGTAAATCAGAAACTACCTCAGCCCATGTGAGTTTGTTCGGCCCAATGAGATGTTGTTTAGTGTAAGTGATTGACGGCCCAATCAAGTTTATTTGGTGTCAAGCTCTTCATTCAAAAGTTCACGAGAGTTTCAGTTGTCAGGTCCATTTCACCGGCCCATGTGCCTTGGATTTGTGTCAGATACACAAAGTATTTTTACAAGGTGATCCAGCTCGTTTGAGACTAGTATTTTTGAAACAAGAAATTTTGTGTGTGTGAAATTTTGAAATTGAAACATGGACAACGAGTTCTACAATGCATTTGCTAGTCCTATCACAATTACTCAGAATGCTTTGCTTGAAAATGAAACCAGGACATCACAAAAACCGCCTAAGCTCTTGGATATTGATGATTACAATGGTTGGTCTGAACGCTTTGGAAATTGGGTTGAAGCTTATCACTTGGATGCTTAGGAACACACTGAAGTCCCATATGAAAAGCCCACAAGGAATGGTATTCAGTTAACAATCAGAGAAATGAGTGCTGAGGAGAAAAAGAAGTACATATATGAGAAATTAATGGTGAGTCTGTTACAGCAAGCGATCAAAGAGGACATTCTGATTTTGCTTCAACATGATGGAAGTGCTTATTCAATTTGGACTGAATTGGAAGCAAAGTCTATAGGAAGTGATGATATGCTTAAAAACAAGATGTCTCTCATGAAGAAAGAATTTGATCTATTTCGTGGGTTGAAATCTGAAAATACCAAACAAATTATTGAGAGATATTGTAACTTGGTGAGAAATATGACGAAATTAGGGATCAAAAAAGATACTGATGAGCTGATTGAGAAACTTGCTGATGCGTTACCACATGATACTTGGGGAACATTCCTGATGATGTTAAGAAACAATCGGAAGGAATATAAAAAGTTAACACAGGGTGAGTTCATCAAACATCTGGAAGCTCAAGAGATGGAGCAGAGGAAGATCACCAGGATGAAGAACTACGATGGAGAACAAGACATCGGATTGTATTTCAAGAGTGGTGTTAGTGAAAAGACAATTTTTTCTCCAAAAGTTGAAACTGCTTATAACGTAAAAGGTTCTTATGAAAGTGCATCTCAGGGATCAAGCAGCACAACAGGATTGTCTTCATTTCCAACTTATGATCCACAGTTTTCTACGACAAAGAGTGGCAAAGTTCTTCATTGTAACATTGCTTTAAAGCTTGAGAATGATCAGAATTATACTGAGGAAGTTGCAAAAAGTCACATGTCTTTGTTGGTGACCGTGCTTGAATCCTATGGAGGCTTAGTTGCAGGGAGGATCGAAAATCCAATGCTCACGAAAGAGGATTACGATCAAATTGATGCCGAGGAAATGGAATTGATGGATATTAAACGGTGCATGGCTAGTGTGTTGAGACGGGCTGAAAAGTTTAAACAAATCACAGGCAGAGATGATTTTCGTGAGGCACATATTTCAACTTTAGGTTTTGATAAGTCTAAAGTTACTTGTTTTCGTTGCAGGGAAAAGGGGCATTTCAAGAGGGAGTGCACAAATCGAGAAGCGAGTGGAGCTCAAAACCCTTTTGGAAACAACGATTACTACAAAAAGGCGATTTATCATCAAGTCACACAACAGGCACCATATCAACAACAACAGGCACCACATCAGGCTCACACTGGTAGAAAAGAAATTGAAGATTCAAAGAGAGCATGCCTGGTTAATCAGGGCAAGGATGGTGGATTCAGTTGGGATAAATACATTTCAACAGACAGCAAAGTGTGTTTGGCAGATCAAGATGATGAAAGATTGCCTGAAGGTTTCAGTTGGGATAATTTTTGCCCAGACCAAGAATTCATGTCCAAAGAGATGTCAAATGGAAAAGCCTTTATTGCTAATGCTTATGATGAAAAATGGGCTGCAAAATACAGAAAAGTTAGAGAAGCTGAAGAAGAAAAATGGAGAAAAATTGAAGAAGAGAAAAAAGAAGAAGAAAGGTTAAAAGCTGAAGCTGAAGCCGAGAAAAAGAAAAGAGCTGAGTTTTTCCAAGCGAAAAGAACAGTCAAAGATGTTCCGGAATTTGAAATCAAAGTTGATACTGAAGTAGTCAAAGTTCTAGAAAAGTGTATGAATTGTGATTCTTTGATCATGCAAAACAACGAGCTGCTACACAACATAAAAAGATTGAAAGAATCTTATGATACTTTGAACAGAGAGATTAACAAGTACACTGATTCAAACAGTGAACAAGCCGTTGCATTGAATACACTCAAAGGAGCTTACATGAGACAGCTTGATGACGTCAACTATTACTCAGAGAAGTGTGCTGAGTTGGAATTGAAGATGGCAACACAAAGGATTGAAACTGAAAGAGTCAACAATTTATTGAAAAGTTACTCATGTTCTACTTTTGTTGTTGACAGGATTTACCCGATCGTTGAAAGAATGAAGACGTTTGAGAAAGAGAAGACTTCGGAAGAAAAGAAGTCCAAGACAAAAGAAGATAATGAAGTGAAAATTTCTGGTGAGAAACCAAGTGTTGTCTACAATAAATGTCCACCCCCGGTCGAAAATGGATATTTGTCTCGAAATCCAAATTCCGAAAGAGTCAAAAAGGCAATTAACTTACAGTGGGAGTCTGTGTCATTAGATAACTTACCAGAAAATATTGATATCACGTTCACATCGTCCGATATTGATCATGAGTCCGAGTTGATAAAAAGTGTGGTCGATCAGGTGTTAGACAAAGATGACATAGAGGAGTCAAAATCGGAGTCCAAATCCGAGTCAAATTCTGGGTCTGACAAGTCAAAGTCAACAATCAAAAAGGACAAACGGGTTTATGATAAAGAATTTTTGCTATCAAAATCTAATTTGAATGACGAACCAGTCAAAGTAGCATATACTTTGAAAGATTCTGACAAATTATATTCTGATGAGATTTTTCCAATAAGAAGTGTTAGAATTGAAATGATTAAAAAGGTTTTCAAAATTACAGAAATTAATATTTCTGAAATAAAAGATTTAAATCTTTCTGGAAAACCTAAACAATACACTTCAAGAGATCAACAGAGAATTAACAAGAAAATGGGTTACAATTATGGTTATAGTTTTCAAAAGAAACCAAACCATAATAGTAATGTCAAAAAGAAAGGTCTTGGATTTAATCAACCAAAAAATCATAAAAATGAAAAAGTTTATAAACCAAAAACTGTGTTTGTTTCAGGAAAATCTTTAGAAGCTGAGAAAGAGCAAGCATTCAGAAAGCAGACAAATCAAGAATTCCTTGCAAGAAGCAAGAGAACATGAAGAAGAGTATTGCTCAGAAGACTACAGAGACAAGAACCTGTTTCAGTGTAAAACAGTCGGTCATATTGCCAGGAATTGTCCAAAGGCAATACAGACAAAAAGGGAGTCTCTGGTAAATTGAAAGAAAAAGTTATTGAGAAAACTGAACTTACAACCAGAAAATTTACAGGTTTTGAAAACTCCACTTTTGAGGTTGAAGAATGTTCAAAGAATGTGGTAAAATGAAAAGAAAATTTGAAAAACCAAATATGGGTGGTTAAGGGTTCAGGGAACAGTTCTGGTGATGAATCCGATTCCATAAAATCAGAGGAGTCAAAAGTTGTTAAAGAAAAGGTTGAGAAATCAGTTTCGAATGTGGATGATGTGAATTTTCCACCTTTGCGGGCTGAAAATTTTAAGAAGAAAATTGGAAATGTTGAAATTTCAAATCAATTTTATTTTGACAAGAAGAAATTTGATGTTGATAAGGTTTTCAACAGAAATGTGAAACACATTTTTGGAAAAATGGTCGATGGTAAGGCCAAAGGGGTTAAAGAATTCTATGCATCCAAAATGAATGTTCACAAGTCTGTTGAAAGTAAAGATGAAGAAGAGGTTGTTACACCCAAGGAAGGTCAGGCTTGGGTGGATATATTTTTCAAACAGTAAAAATCTGACTTGCTGGAGCTCCCAAGTTGGTAATCGCGGAGCATGAATCGGCATTATTCTTGAAAAAGTTTTTGAAAATTTTAAATTGAGAAGTGTGAATTGCCGGAACTCCCAGGTTGGTAAGTGTGGAGTAGGATCGGCACTTTGAGAATTCAACCAACAGATGATGATTGGTTGAAAAAGTTTGATATTAGATTGTAAAAGTGGTTAATCAAGGTCATTAAGTTGAACTTGATCTAACTATCATTTAAAAGTGTTGGTAAACAATGTGATGAGTTTTCCCCGAACCTACAAATGGTAAAATCAACAAAACTAATTTTCCGGAAAAACCATTTTGATTAAAACAAACTTAAGTGTTTTGAGATCACAATGGGAAAATAGTTTGTTGTGAGGGGGAGTTCTGATTGTTTATGCCAAGTGGATGGCGAATTGAGGCAATTCGATATCAGTTGTCATGTTCTTGTACAGTTTGTTTTCAATTTTCTTTAGATGTATTTGTATTTTAGGGGGAGTATACTTTCAGAAAATCCAAAAACATTAGAAAATTGAAAACGAAAAAAACATGATAAAATGAAAAATGAGTTTTTGTTGCATAAAAGAGGAAATGATAGTACATCAGTGGACTGTCACAACACGCTAAAGAAATGGAAAGTTAAAATGTGATAAACGGTCTCACTAAGGATGTGACGGTAGGCTCAGCTAGACTAGTAGATTTGCGATAACGATACAAACTTAAATGAAAAGGCCTAGTTCTAGTGGGAAACATGGTCAAAAGCATAGTACTAAGTTTTGTCCTTCTTGACTGTGTGCCTACTCAGTAATCGCTGATTGTCGAAAGACATAAAACTGGTTAAGTTTGTGAACTTTCACAACTTTGCTGAAAAGTCATTGTGATTGTGCATTTCATTTTGCAAAGATTTAAACTTGTTTAATTTCTTTATTTTGTTTAAGCATTGGAAATCCTCTGCGTATATGTGAGTATCGACCTAGTTGTTAATGCCTAAACATTCTGCTTTATTTTCTTTGGTGTTTCGTTTAAGCTTTGGACCTCCTCTGCGTATACGGAAGTATCGACCTGTTGGTTAAAGCCTAAACAACTTCAACTTGTTTTATTTTTCTTATTTTGTTTAAACATTGGACTTTCTCTGCGTATACGGAAGTATCGACCTGATTGTTAATGTTTAAACATTCTGCTTTATTTTCGCACAAATCACAGTTGATAAAAGTTTAAAGGCATTACTTGAGTCAGTGTATTGCATGATGAGGGGATATGCTGAGATCGTGGGGTCCATAAGAACTTAGTGCAAAATTAATATACTTTAACGTATCGGTAAGCATTTCGAAAGTTTTTAGATTGAGTTTAAGTGGATAACAATATCGTCAATTTATGTGAATTGTTTAGAACTTAAAATGTAATCAAGCTTAACGGTGTTAGTGATTTGTCTCATAAACTGATATGATCCTCTTGCACGAACTCACAAAAATATTGTTTGTAAATATTTCTTTACTGCATTCTCATTAAAAAATCCAAAAAGATTTTAGTGTGTTTTAGCATAAACTTTTGTAAAAATACAAAAAGATTTTCAACAAATGTTGTTGGAAGGCTGACATTCAAAATTCCAAGTGCTAAACTTGATGAACAGGTTTGGGAGAGAGTGTATGAAGAAGTTTTTTATAAGTGGTTTGCAGAGAATAAATAATTTTTTGAATGTTTCATGCAAATAGTTTCTAAATTTTAAAGATTTAATCTTTGAGAAACTTATGTGTGTGGTAGAGAATTACAGATATGAAGATTGATCAAAGCCAGATTCCGATATCTGAGCAGATGGTGATTTCCAGACTGCGATCCCAGCTTAGTGAGAGGGGGAGTCTGAGGACATCAAAAGAGAGCTCAGAGATAGGTTGCGATTCTGGAAGAAAGAGAAAGAGATTGATTGAGGATGCTTACAATGGAAAATATTCGAAGAGAAGCTCGAAGACTGATAAAGACTGAAGGTTTAACAACCGAAGACTCGACACTGAAGACTCCGTCAACATCTGAGGGGGAGTTTGTTGGTGCATCCGTCTGTCGCCTACGTCTTGTATCGAGTCGTGTATAGAGTTAGGGCATGAGAATCAAAATAGTGATTTTTAGAGGTGATTCCGCTCGAAATGACACCTTGTCATTTCGAGCTAAATCACATAATTTTCTGATTCCGCTCGAAATGTTAAATCCTGATTCCGCTCGAAATTGTAAAGTCTGATTCCGCTCGAAATGACACATTGTCATTTGGAGCTAAATCAGAACACCTATAAATAGGTCATTTGGGGCGAAATCAGAGAAGAGTTATGTGTGCTGTCTTCCGGTGAGCCACAAAATGTTGCTGAAGTGTCGTCGTGATTGTAAAAGGCTTTTATATCAATAATATCGACAAGTTAAAGTGTATACTCGCTGAATTGGACTCGGTTTGTTTGTTTCCGCCACTCAAACTGAGAAAAGCTCTTCTGATAGACTCGTTCGGGTCTGAATACGATCCTACAGTATTCGAATTGCATTGTAACACTTAGTCGATCCGCATCATATCTTGCACTGTATCCTGATATTTGAAGCAATAAGAAGAACAAGGCAGCTGCGATTGTCAGCTCCTGAGGTTTTGTGCCGGCGATCTAGATTGATCAAGGGCTTTCCTCGTACATCATGTGTCGCCCTTTACCTTTTTGCTCATTGTTTGATCATAGATATAGCTCAATATCCTGAGCCGTATCCTGAAAACTGTTTTTGCAAACAACTAAAATAGCATATTTTCGATACACTTTCTTAGCACACTACCTCACTTAACTAATTTGATCACTTAACTGCTTCGGTAATTTTTGACCAAAACACCACCGATTTTTTCAATCACTTTCATCTTCTTTTTCTAAGTTTTTTCTAAGTTGTTGTTCCTTCAATCATGGTTGGTCAAGGAATCATTCCTGATTTTGATTTTGGCACAAACTCTAATGCAGCACTGGGGGAGGACAATCAGAATATCCAAGTCCAACCTACTGAAGAGATAGGTGAAATTGAGATAACCAACACTGGGGGACCCCGCGTGAGCTTCACTCGCATCACCCAGACAGGAACCCCAGCAAGTTATGTCGCTGGTCCTTCAAACCCAGCTCCAAATCCAAACATCTCGGCGCTACTAGGGCTACCAGAAGGCAAAACCTTAGCTTCATGGTATGCCAAACAAATTGCTACCATCAATACTGCGTATCAGTCATTGAGCGCACAACAGGCGATTTTACAAGCAGAACCCTCTTTGGTTACTCCTCCGGGTCCAACTCAGGGGGCGCGCCAGACGCCCCCACAACAGAACTTCCAAGGCAGAATCCACATACCTCCTCCTCTGAGAAGGCCGAGCATACATGATACGCGCGACACATACGGAGAAACAGACGCGTACATTGATCATCCATCTTATGTGCAGCACAAACAATCAGTTCATAGCCAGCTTGGGCCGCGCAACATGAACAACAAATGGGATGACATTGATCTGAATGATCCTACTTGGCAAGACGACGAAGGTTCGTCAGTTTTCAATAGGTTGCCAAAAAACTATGAGTCTTACAAGCCAAGACAACGCATCATATACAGCGAAAAAGCAGAAAGAGACTTCAGCCTAGCCTATAGGTCAGCGAAGGCTGCGGAACACTCAAAGTTCATCTCAAAGATTGCTCTAGCCCCACTGTCAAGAGAGAAGCTACCCCCAACAGTGGGAATGTTCAACGGTCTCACAGACCATGACGACCATGTTAGAATATTTACAAGTGTTGGTGTTATGGGAGGATCGAATATGCCGATGTGGTGTCATTTATTTATCCAGACGTTCACAGGGGCTGCTCGCGCCTGGTTCGACAGCCTTTCGCCTGGAAAAATCAGTTCATGGGTCGATTTCATAACACAATTTGTGAATCACTTCAGCCAGCAAAGACGTTATCAATGAGATACGTCTGAAGTAACAGATATCTGGCGCAGAGAAAACGAGGGTTTAGAAGACTTCATCACTCGCTTCAACAAGGAGTGTCTGGAAATCGGCGGTGTAAGCGAACAGCTCATGCACGCTCACTTCAAGAAAGCTATTCGATGTGATAGTCTCATCAGAACTATCACCGGAAAAGACGATATGCCCAAGGAATGGGAAAAGCTGATGGAAGCCGCGAAAATAGTAGCGCAAACTGAAGAGTCGCTAGCTGGAACCAAGAGCTCCTACACCGAAGACCGTTTTTCCAAGAAAAGCTCGAGCGACTATGGCAAGCGCAACAAGAACAGGAATCATGAATGGAAGACTGGACAATCCAGTGGTTATGAGGAAAGATCGCGCTACAAAGAGGACGCGCGAGAAACAATTGACAGAATTGGGTATCGAAAGGCAGCCAGGAACGATAATCGAGAAAAGCACTGGACTCCGCCCACAAAGACACCAAAAGAGGTGCTCATGACGGAGAATAACGATTTCAAAGCTCCAAGGCCTATGACAAACAAGAAGGGGCAAGACCCGAACATGTACTGCGATTTTCACAAGGATACAGGTCATCTAACAGATGACTGTATTAGTTTAAGGCAATAAATTGAGCGAGCGTTGAAAAGCGGGAAATTAAGCCATCTGGTAAGAATGTGCGCAAGGAGACGTGCCAGATTCAATGCAATGATGATGGAAACCAAAAGAAAGTACGACGTCTGGAAACACACATGGTCAACGGGCTAAGATATAGTGCGAGAGATAAAGGCAAGCGCCCATTCGAACCTGCATGGCAAGAGCAACAGGACATCTTTCAGGTAGTACGCGGGGGACCACGCGCCACGCGCCCTGTCGTCATTACCGGCATCATCGGTCATTACGAAACAGAATACATATTCATTGATCCGGGAAGTACAGCTGATATCATCTACGAGCAATGCTTCAATCAGTTTAATGATGAAGATAAAGCAAGACTCGAGCCGGTTGATTATCCTCTATCAGGATTCTGCAATGAAATGGTCTTCCCACTGGGCCAAATCAGCTTCCCCGTCACGCTATCTGACGGGAAGCATTCAAGAACCACAAATGTAAATTTCATGGTGATGCCAGTCAAATCAAGGCATGATGTTTTAATTGGGAGAGAAACCCAAGGAGAACTAAACATGGTAACCTCCACACCCCACTCAGCCATCGGGTTCCCAACCGAGACGGGGGTGGCGATTATCTATACAAAGAAAGAAGTGATGTCAGCATAGGATGTGCGCCCAGCCAAAGCGGCAAAAATTTCAACGACCGAACCAGAAAAGTGGGTTTTAAACCGCAAATACCCAGAGCAAACGGTGACGATAGGCCACGCAATCTCACCGAGCATCAGAAAGCACCTCAAGCAACTTTTGTTCAGAAACATGGACATTTTCGCCTGGACTCCGGCAGATATAACCGGTGTCCCGCGCGACGTCACTGAACACTGTCTGAACACTTATCCCTCCGTCGAGCCAAAAGTACAAAGAAGGCGTAGCCTAGGAGCAGATAAAACCAAAGCCATGAATGAGCAAGTCTGTGAATTGCTAAAAGTAGGTATACTCAGAGAGGTGCAGTACCAAATTTGGGTTGCAAACCCTGTTATGGTGGAGAAGTCTAATGGAGGATGGCGAATGTGTGTCGATTATACTGATCTCAATAAGGCATGCCCCAAAAATTGTTATTCTTTGCCTGAGAACGACAAAAAGATAGACTCTCTCGCGCCGTACAGGTGGAAATGTTTTCTAGACTGTTACAAGGGGTATCACCAAGTTCAGATGAAGCTCGAAGATGAGGACAAGACAGCTTTTCGGACCGACATCGGTATCTTCTGTTACACAAAGATACCATTCAGCCTCAAAAACGCTGGCGCGACCTACCAGCGTCTGATGGATACGATATTTGCTGATGACCTCGGAAAGCATATCGAGGTTTACATTGACGATCTTGTGATTAAGAGTCCCGAGGAGGACCAGGTGCTAAAGGACATTAAGAAGACGTTTAACTCTTTGAGAAGCGTGAACATGAAGCTGAATCCAGCGAAGTGTTCTTTTGGAATGGAGGAAGGCAAGTTTTTAGGCTTCGTGGTTACAAACGGCGGTTTCAAGGTTAACCCCGAGAAGTTTTAAGCCATAGAGCGGAAGTCGTCACCGCGCACGATCAAACAAATGCAGAGATTAGCCGGCCGCCTAACCGCACTCAATCATTTTCTGTCAAACCACGCGGCAAAATCGTACCCTTTCATCAGTACTTTGCACAACTGCGTGAAGAAACAAGAATTCAAATGGACGCCAGAAGCAGAAGCTGCCTTCCAGCAGATGAAACAGTGTTTGATCAAGCTCCCTACACTAACCGCGCCATTCGAGAAAGAACCACTCATTCTGTATTTATCCTCTTCGGACAAGGCAGTTGGGTCGGTATTATTGGTAGAAAGAGACGGAGTTCAGACTCCAATCTACTACGTTAGTAGGGTGCTCACAGATCCAGAAACTCGATATTCAACCATGCAAAAGTTAGTATCAGCACTGCTACACGCCTCCAGGAGGTTGCGCAGATACTTCACAGGGCACGTAATTACCGTACTCACTAACTTCCATATCGGCACTGATGCGTTGTCGAGTGTTATATATATTAGGTGTATATTTTAAGCCCCTTTAACACTTATGTTTAGCCAAGTTTTAAATTTATAAAACACGATATTTACTAACACTAGACACACATATGGGCAAGTGCACCCATCGTGAGCGTAGTATAGTGTTGGTAAGATACCGAGGTCGTCCAAGGACACAAGAGCTTTTAGTACCGGTTTATCCTCAACGTCTAATCAAAATAAAAAGTTTAGAAAAAGGTTTTAAACTAAAAAAAATAAAAACTAACTAAAAAAGCTGAAAATAAAAATAAAGAGAAAAACAGATAGACAAGATGAATCACTTGGTTCCGACTCATATCTAGTATAACCTTTGATTATTTCCGCACTTTTTCACATATTTAAGAGATTATCTTAGTTATTGTAGTAGGCCCCTCTTTTGAAGGTGACGTTACCCTCACCCCAGTAGTTTGAGTCAGCAAGGATACAATCCTAAAAGGGTGGATTATTGGAAGATAATTAATTAAGTTATTAATGAAAATTATGGTAGGCCCCGCTTTTGGCGGTGACGTTACCCTCGACTAAGTAGTCTGAGTCAGCAGGGATACAGTCCTAAATAGCCGGGTTATAGTATTAATAGTAGTTAACTTATGAGGGGATCAAAGAGTTTGGACCCCCGCCATCCAATACCGTGAAGCATTGAAGGAGGTCCTACTAAATTTGACCCAGGTCCATTGCAGGACCTCTAAACGCTGAACAATGGCAAGACCTTTACCAAACCGTTCCCTTAACCCCCGACCAGGTAGCCAACATACCTCCATATAGACCGTGGAGATATGAATGGTGAAAATCTTTTATTTTATATAGACAGTAAAATAATGCCAAGACACCACGGACAAACGATAAGGAAAGATCACCTTCAACATAAGTAACTAGTTATTAAAGTCATTAATACAAAACCAAATAAAAAGTGCAAAAGATTAGAAATAAAAAGTATTATACTAGACACTTTGTCTTCACCAAGTGATGTAAGAGACTTAGGCAAACACGGCCTTGATTGTCAAGAACTCTTACGATCAATCTTGGATCCCGAGACGACTCACACACTCTACGATGGACAATGGATGATGGTGTTGTGATGGTGGTGGGTGGTGGGTGAAGTGTGAGAGAGGTGGTGTGCCAAGGGATGAGTTGAAATGAAACCAAGCACTCCTATTTATAGGCTGAACAGAAGGCTGGGCACGGCCCTGTGTCCGCTGGACACGCCCCCGTGCCTGTCTAACACTCTCTCTCTTCATTAATTGTAATTCGCAATTACAATTAATGCGCCTGCTGTACTTTCGCCACGCCCCCGTGTTCACTGGACACGGCCCGTGGTGGGCAATAGAAGCTTCTATAGGTTTGTCTTTTCTGCTGCTTCTTGGGCACGGCCCCGTGCTGGCTGAGCACGGGGCGTGTTCAGTCTTCTGCCTTCTCTATTTTGCTTGGGAAGATGCCGTTGAGGGGTCGGGCAGTCCACTTATGTTCCTTTTCTTGTATTTATGTTAGACTTAGCTGTCTTTTTGCTTCTTTTGTGAATTTGAGCTCATTTAATCCTGAAAATACAAAAGGAAGACAAAAACACTCTTTTTCCAACATTAGTACTTAAAAAGGGTTAGTTTTATGCCTCATTTGATGTAATTTATATGTTGCATTTTACACACATCAGCACAATATTGCAAAAACCGGAGACGTCAGGACGGTTAGCAAAATGGGCGATCGAGCTGGGGGGCCACAATATTTTGTATAGGCCGCGCCCAGCAATTAAAGGCCAAGTGTTAGCGGTCTTCATCACTGAAGTTCCAGAAGATAAGATCAAAGATTGTGAAGTTGTTGATACTCCCATCAAAGACACATCAGATGGATTATGGTTGTTATACACTGACGGGGCCTCAAATGAAGATGGCGCAGGAGCTGGATTGCGCCTTGTTAGCCCAGAGAAACATGAGTTCACCTATGCCATCAAGTTGGATTTCAAAAATACCAACAACGAGGCAGAATATGAAGCGTTTTTGCAGGCTTGCGCCTAGCCATAAAAATGGGTGCTCAAAACTTACAAGCGCACGTCGACTCACTCTTGATCGCCAGTCAAATTAACGGATTGTACGACGCAAAAGGTGAAGTTATGGCTTTGTATTTTGACCAAGCGAAAGAATTGCTTCAACAATTCAAGTCACACAAAGTAGTTCACATCAATCGGTCAGAGAACAAACCAGCAGACGCCTTGAGCAAGCTCGCTTCAACATCTTTTCAACATCTCGCCAAAGATGTAAGAATTGAAGTCTTAAAAAACCCGTCGGTTTTGTTGCATCAAGTGAATGTGATCGAGATAGGTCAACCATCTTGGATGACCCCTATCATCCAGTATTTGCAAGAAGGAATACTCCCTGAAAACAAAGCAGAGGCAAGGAAGATACAGAACAAAGCATTGTTCTATGAGATGAACGGAGGATTCTTGTATCGAAGATCCTTCTTGGGGCCACTTCTACGTTGCATGGACCCCAAGATGCAAATTACCTGATCAGGGAGATCCATGAAGGCATCTGCGGCATCCATGCGGGCCCGCGCATGGTTGTCGCGAAGATAATGAACGCTGGTTACTATTGGCCAGGGATGCACATTGACGCTTTAAAGAATTGCGCAAATGCGACTCCTGTCAAATACACGCCTCGAAAACCCTGCCCCCAAAGAACGATCTTATCCCTGTGTCCACTGCCTGGCCGTTCCAGCAGTGGGGGATTGATATGGTGGGACCCTTCCCTGAAGCTCCGGGTGCTGTGAAGTTTATAATCGTTGTCATCGATTATTTCACCAAGTGGGTGGAGGCCAAAGCTCTCACCTCAACTACTGCAATGATGTTGCGCAAGTTCATATGGGAACACATTATTTGCAGATTTGGTCTCCCACTCGAGTTCGTAACTGATAATGGCACCAATTTTGCTTCTGAGGACCTCCAAGAATGGATGAAAGAGATGAAGATTGAGCACACTTTCTCTTCTGTTGCGCACCCTCAGGGCAACGGCCAAGTAGAAAGTGTCAACAAAAGTATCGTCGAAGGGATAAAGGCCCGACTGGGAACCAAGAGAAGAGGCTGGGTAGATGAGCTCCCGAGCATCCTGTGGGCTCATCAAACCATGCCGAAAATAAGCACTGGCGAAACCCCCTTTAGCCTAGTCTACGGCTCAGAGGCGGTTATCCCAGCTGAAGTTGGCCTCCCCTCGCCACGCTTAACAGCGGTCAACAAAATCGATAACGAGGCGGAGCGCCGTCTAGACTTGGACCTACTTGAAGAGAGACGTGAGATAGCAAGAATCAAGGAGGCCAAGTACTAGACACAGTTGGAGAGGTACTACAATGCAAGAGTACGTATTTGTACCTTCACTCCAGGAGAGTATGTATTCAGAGACAATGAAGCCTCCAACGCTGAACGCTCCAGAAAGCTAGCACCAAAATGGGAAGGCCCATACTTAATACATGAGGTGCTAGGGAAAGGGGCATACAAGTTGTGCACTCTGGATGGATACATCATCCCGCGCATGTGGAACGCGCAACAATTGCGCAAATGTTACATGTGAATACTCTCGGCCATGCACCCTTATCAGCTTATGTTGGCTACGCGCCTTTTTTATTACTTATGTTGGCTATACGCCCCTTTATTTCAGTGATGAACGATTGGCCTAGCGCCTGTTTGAAAGCTACTTAATGAAAGCATTGACTATGCCTTTTGTTTTTAGCATCATGACTTCTACGTTACAAATGCATGTTAAACTTTTGATTAGCACGAAAACACTTCAGTAAATTACGAGCTCTCGAGTTAGGCCTCCATGGTCCTCCGCGAACATAGCGCGAGAACGGGCAGTTACTCATACCCGAGCCACACTTACATTTATTCGCGCTAACTTAACCAAAGTTTCTAACAACAATGCAATAATTGTAACTCAAATAAATTAAAGGCAAACATAAGGCTGTATTCTAAAGAGCGCAACGCGCGTCGATCACATAGAAGATAACAAAACATCATTGGTTCGATTCAAAAAAGCGCGACCGCGTGATAAGTTACATTTAACATCTGAAAAGAAAATTACAAGGCACAAAGCCTATCAATACTATTTACTCATAACCATCACCACCATCATCGTCATCATTCCCATCGCCATCGCCATCACCATCACCACCGGCTGGTTCTTCTTCATCAGATAACTCCACAGTCTCTAGAGGGTCCAAAATAGCCTTTAGCCTTTGGCACCAGTCGTCATGCTTCAGCGCCTCTGCGACAAAAAATCCATCACAGGCAGTGATAAATGGTCATAGACCTTTTCAGTGCAGGCTAATGCAGCATCAGCCTGATCGGTCACTGAGCAATGACTAACATCAAACTCCTGTCCTAGTGCCTCTTCAACATGCTGCGCACACTCCAGATAACCTCCACGATGACCAACCGCGCGTGAGGCATCTATGAGAGCAGCAACAACTGCATCCAGCTCAGAAGCATTCAGGATAGAGTTGGCCATCTACAATCAAGGCAATGGATAAGACATAAGTTAACAAATAAAGCGTAAGTTAAGAAGAGGAGAACCTTACCAGGACCACACCTCTACCGCGCATCCATTCAGCCTCAGAGACCAGCGTATCGACGATGCCTTGGGCTTCAGAGTAATTGTTCTGGGCTACATTGAGGGCAGAGATACTGATATCTCGCGCCTCTTCAGCCTTATGTTTGGCCTCCTCAGCAGTTGTAGCTTTTACTCTCTCAGCCTCAAGGTCAATCTCTAAGGATTCACTTTTGTCGGTTTGCTCTTGCAAACGACGTTTCAACTCAGCAATCTCAAAGTCCTTAGCCGCCAGGTCTTTATCCTTACTGGATACATGCGCCTTCAACTCAGCTTGTGAAGAATGAGATAACGACTTAAGTAATATTTTGGTAAGTAAAAAACAACAAAGAAGAAAGGGCTGAAGTTAGAACCTCAACGCGTTTTCTATCAGCTTCAAGATCTTCAACCTTCTTCGTTAATGTGGAATTTTGGCCTCAAGGTCGGTAATCTTGGTACACGCTGCATACATGCGCTGATTATCTTTTTCACATATCTTCTTCCTCTCTGCACGCTCTTTGGACAAAAGATCCTCAGCAGCTTGTAATTTGCTCCTTAAGCCCTCGCGGCCCCACTCTTCAGATTTCTTTTCTGATTCAAACTTAGCTTTCTCTTCAGCAAATGAAGCCTTCTGCTTCTCAAAATCCTTGACCTGCCTTAGCACTCGCTCACGGTATTTTTCCCAATCACCCCGCTCCTTAACCATCGTACGCCATTTGCGCACGATTTGGTGGTTGGCAGCGCGGGTATTGGCTTCTCCAACCACATAGGCATGGTACAAGGCATCATGGGATCGCTCCCTTTGCCGATTAACTTCCCCAGGAGGGAAGGAATTCAAGAACCAATCACGGCAAGGATCAAACTCCAAGAATGTATCCTTCTGCTTCAAACCCCGTGGAGCTCGGTGGGGAGCATCACCGCGAGCCTCCTCGGTGTAAGTTTTATAATAAATATCGCCTAAGGTATCCTTAGGACCGATTGGAGTCTGCGGCATGGACCCTCCTAGGCCACCAGAGCTCGCACCACCTGCAGCAGCGGATGTCTCTTTATGCGCTACAGCAGCTGACCCCCCAGTAGTAGAAGTCACTTGAACAGTCTGGGTGGGGGCATCAACCTGCGCAGGTTTGGTTGGCTTCACAACCTCGGGTCCCTTACCTCGAGTAGTTTCTTTCCTTTTCTCATGATGGGGCTGGTTAAACCCCGTATTACGGACGACCTCCGGATCCTGCGCCTTCTCATGGGCAGTGGTAGCAGAGGCCCCGGTCTCCTTGGACTTATCGCCCTCAGGCTTTTCCGCTACCTTCTCCTTCTCTTTCTCTTTCTCTTTCTCTTTTTCTTTATCAAAAGGCTTCTCGGCAGCCTTCTTTTTCTCCTTCTCAACCTCCAACCCAGTAGACTTAAAGGGTTTAATCACAACCCTGGTTCTCTTCTGCACCGGCTCTTGGGGGTCTTTAAATTCAACGCCCTTCTTTTCAGGGATCTTCTTCTTGGCCTCTGCAGAAACCAAGTGTTAAAAAGAAATGTCATCAAATAAAATAGGAAGGAAGTCACGAAACTAACCTGGAGAGAATTTATAGAGAGAGCGCAAACTGCTCTGTTTTCCTATTACTGGGGCTTCCCCAGCCTTCTGCGGCACCGACGCGCCAGCAGTAGTCTCCTCTCTGCTTCTTTTCCTGCTTATTAACTTGACAGCAGGCTCCTCTTCTTCCTCTTCTTCCTCATCAAGCGCGATGGAAGAGGGAGTAGCACCAGCATCTGGGTTCCGGGAACCCGCGCTCCCCGAGCTTTTTGAACCAGCGGCGCCGGTCTTCTTCTCGCCTATACGCGACAAACCCTCAAGTGAGTCACTGATAATAACGTAATCCTCCAAGTTACTCTAACGAAATCGTAGAGTACCTTTCTCAGAAGCACCGGCAGTCGCGCGGCTACTCCCACCCTTCTTGCTGGTCACCTCAGCATCGATGGTAATAACTTTCTTCTTCTTACTTGGTTTTTTCTTCTTCTCTTCTAGGTCAATCCCAAGGTCGCACAACACACCTGCAAAGATGTTAGACCAGGAACTTAGCTCCCCATTTGAAGACCATACAGACTCCCCGCTGGAAAGATAAAGAACCTCTTTCCCAGCAAAAGTCATAGCTCGCAAGGGCCGGGGGTTAGGTATATGCGCACCTTCGGTTGCGGTAGGTGGATTGGCGAAAGCTCCAACAACGGGATACAGGAAATGAGCTTTAATCTTCTCATACCAATATTGCTCCCCTGGTTCCAGCGGGCGCACGCCCATGGACCCACCAAAGGTGGGGAAAACAGCTTGGTAAAGGCGCGCTTCTACATTCAAATTCAACAATTGAGCGCAACGAAATTACAAAAAGAAGAAATACTCAAAGAAGTAACTAACCTCTATCTTGGAACTTCAACACAGGCACTTCAGTGCTATCTTCTGGCCATTGATCACTCATCTGCGCTGCGACCAGAACGTTTTCACCGAATACTCGATTAGGTGTGGCAGTGAGCTTCACGTACCAATCTTCCTTCTTAGGAATCGCCAGCTCCTCCTTCTCGGTCACATCCGGTGCACGGAAGATCATAGCAATTGGGATAACTTCCTCTCGAATGAAGAAAAAAATTTTGTTTCCAATCGTGGAAACTCTTCGGAGGGTTCAGAAGGATCTTCTTGGCAGACCCTCGATTACCAAAGGAGTAGAACCCCATGTTCCTGATCAGCTGATAGAATACCCTAAATCTCTCAACTGTGGGCTCTATGTCATGGGATCGGCACAAAAACTCGAAATGTCGAACCCTCACCATACCGGATGGACTCATCTGTGACACATGAAACCCATAATAATGAAGAATATGGGCCAGGAACTCCGTCGCCGGCAACCGAAAATTGCCTTGCAAAAATAAGTCTTCAAAGAGTGTGATGTACCTCGGCGGTGCATCGGTGGCCGTCTAGTTCTGGCCGGGATATCGTGCATCCCACTCCGGTGGAAACCGGAACCCCCTTGTAATTTGTTCAACCCCAGGTCCCATTTGAGGATGGGGAGAGGACCTTCTTCTTGATGAGACTCTTCTTCAGCCATAGAGATTAAGAGAAACTTTGAATATTCTCTGGGAAAACTTGAATATTTGAAGATTCGAAGATAAAAACTTGAAGATCTGCTAGTGCTCTCTTTGAAGGTTTGAAGATTCAAAGAAGATTTGAAGACGAATAGAGAGAAAAGATAGCAACAGAAGAAAAGATTGTGATCTACTCTCTCCTATCATCAACTATATATACTCATCGCATTTAATGCGACGAGTAAGCGTGTCGGATTCACCGCGCGCGGATCCAATTAGCAGCTCCCACGTACGTCGTAATTCTGGAGTGACGGTTACCACGCGCGCGTGGGCCTCACTCAACTAACGGAAAGCCGAACCGTCAGTGACAACTTGATGACGGCCATGCCAGCTGTCAATTCAAACGTCGCCATCAATGATGTTTCTCACCAACCTGTCAGAATTCAAAAAACAAGGGTTTTCCCGCTCAAATCCACTACAAACTTCATGCAGAAGTTACCAAAGCCGCGCAGCGTTCACAAATATCCAATGCACCGGCGCGCTTACATTCAAAAGCAGAGAATTCCCAACAGACAAATCTGGTAGTCGCGCCATAGTAACTGACAAACAGTTACGCGCATACGACTCACCAAGATCTAGCAGGCATTTTCCTAACCCAACACTTCCTTTTTTTCTAAGTCCAGAGCTCCAACCACTCACTTCACGCGTGATGCAGCACTGGACTGGGGGGACTTGAAGGGGTATGGTCCCAAAAATGTCGCGCAGACCTGTCAGGTCGCGCGTTGGGCCATACTCCTTAATCACTTTGGTGATCAATCTTTCGACCCCGTGCGGGATGACACAGCAGATCCAGATCTCGTTCGAGGTCCAAACAAGAGATGACATCAACTTCTACAGTTAGCGTCCTGAATAAGAGCCTTCACCTCCTACAACCCTGCGCGGGCTAGGGACGTGCTCAGCCGCCAGTTCAGAAGGTACCAAAGGTACAAGTGGCAGAAGAACAACAATCAGGGTCCTCCAAGCAGTGCTCAATCGTGCTCCACGATTGTATGACGTGCAAGAGACAGAAAGTACACAAGGACGCCTACGTGGCACCAATCAAGGGGCGGCGACACTTGCCCCATGATCTCCACTTACCTGCTGATGGCAGAGGGACAACAAGGCTAACAACCGAGACACGTGGCTCCAATCACGGTGCGCCAGCACCGGAGATCTTCTAGAAGACACTAACGGTCGACACCAGTGAGACAAAGAGCATATCCTCTAGTTGTCGCCTTCCGGCCGAAGGCCCATTATCCCATCTCCTCTAACACCTCTCCGACTATAAATAGAGAAATCCATGCACAGGTCAAACATTCTATTCCCTCTACTCTCACTCTCAACACACAATTATCTCCTCAAAACCGTTACTTATTCTCACGTCGGAGTCTGCTTAAGAGGGAAACCCCCATATTCCCCTCTTAACGAGCTAACGGTGTTCTGTTTTGCAGGATTATTGGATTAATCGGAGCTCAGAAAGTTTAAAGAAGATTAACCCTCATGAAAGGAATATAAACCAAACTAATTAACAATAAAATTAGTTCAGTGTTTCTTCACGTTTTAATAACAAAAGGGTAGTCAATTTTAAGCATTTAACGGAAACATGCAAATGAACTATGATTTCTAAGGGACCATGTAGTATGACCTCAGAGGGTTATACTAACATATAATATGGTCACAAAGGAACCCTAAGGTATAACTAAACTAAGCTAAATTGGGTCAGAACTGAAAGTCAAAGCAAAAGTCTACTTTTGCAACTTTCGGTTGCGAACCAAGCCTAAACTCAGAATTGTCGGGTTGAACATGCCTAGACATGTTCAATTAATATTTACCAAGTTATTAAAGTTGCAAAACTGATTTTATAGCTTCTACATCATTAGTTATGAATTTTATTAAAAACTGACTCGTTTGACTTTTATTTTAATTACTTTGACCCGACAATTAACTAAGTAAACGTGATAATTAGGAGGTGCCCTTTTAGAGTTTAATACCTACCTAATTACGATCACGTAGCCATGTTCGTTGCAAACAATGGCTTGACCGTTTATGGTCTAGCTAAAAGTCAAAGCGTTTATCGTAAACGCTTGACTTTTCGGCTTTTTAAGCCAAATAAAATAAACTAGTCGCGAAAGGACACTTACGTTTGGTCCTTAGAACTGAATTAAACTCAAAAGAGGTTCCAAAATAATCAGGATCCCCTAGTATTGAGAGATAGAGCAGATTGAAATGAATGTGCAAGTGAAATTGTGAAGAAATGTTCACCTATTTATAGTTTCCAATGATCCCTATGATGTTGCCATGTGTATGTGGGAGTTGTGAGATCTTTACATGTGTAAAACCAGCTTTATAATTCAGTTAAGATGCCCAAGGTATTGCTCAAATGGTTTTATTGTGTGTAGGAAAACAAGAAATCAGCAAAACAGCAACAACATTAAAACAGCTACTGCTGTTACTATTCTGGCGGCCCACGTAGGGGCAGGCCCAATGGGATCGCGGCCCGCGAGGTCAGCCCAGTCCAGCTCACATGTTTGGCAGATATGCAGGTTTGGTCCCTGATCTTTATTAATGCATACATTCAGTTTCAGAAGTGACCAAATCAGTCCCTGCTGGTTGTTAATCCTTTTCTAGACTTCCAAAAACGACCAGATCAGTCCCTGCATTCTTTGTAATCCCTTTTTGACTTTCAGAAATGACCAGATCAGTCCCTGCATTCTTTGTAATCCCTTTTTGACTTTCAGAAATGACCAGATCAGTCCCTTACTTCGATATGCATGTTTTAAACTTTTGGTAATGACATAATCGGCACATTATGTTCATATTCATTAAGTTACATTTATATATGGTACAAAGCTTCTAATGGCTGACCTTAGGCGCATTCGAGAGTATAACCAAGCATCACAGAGTTCTTGGTTTGCATAAAAGGCCTCTCGAGGTCGTAGTGCGTAATATCATTTAACGATATCTAAACCTTTCGTGGACCATATTGAGTATTCCCGAGCATATGCTCAATTATCACGATGCTCCAGTTCGCTTAAATGGTCACTCAAAGGCGTAGATTTAAAAGTTGACGCTTTTGGTCCCTCTAACGCGCAAACTTGAGCGCATTATCATTCTATTGCGTTAAGGCCCTATGTTATCCATATTAGGCATTCCTAAGAGTATGATTGCACTTCATAATACTTCGGGTTCATTAAAAGGTCATTCAGAGGTATAATTAAACATATTGATGCTTTTAACCCCTTTAACTTGCAAAGTTGCGCGTAACGTCACTTATTGGTATAAAAGCCTTAGACGGACAATATTGGGCATTTCGCGTGAGTATAATCACACATAATAAAGCTCTTGGTTTGTTAAAAGGTGATGTGTGCAAAATGCAACATATAAATTACAACAAATGTGGCATAAAACTAACCCTTTTTTAGTACTAATGTTGGAAAAAGTGTGTTTTTGTCTTCCTTTCGTATTTTCAGGATTAAATGAGCTTAAATGGACAAAAGAAGCAAAAATGAAGCTAAATCTAAAAATAATACAAGAAAAGGAATAAACGTGGCATGCCCGACCCCTCGACAGCATCTCCCCAAGCAAAAATAAGAGAACAGAAGGCTGAACACGCCCCGTGCTCAATGAGCACGGGGGTGTGCCCAAGTGTCTGCAGAAAAGACAAAGCTATAGAAGCTTCTATCACCCACCACTGGGGTGTGCCCAGCGGACATAGGGCCGTGGTCAACGCAAAGATTCGCAGAAACTAGACAAATCTTGATAGTACAGATACGCTTCTGCACACGGGGTCGTGCCCAACAGACAAGGGGGCCTGGTCAACTAATGCAGACAAACTGTAATTAATGAAGAAAGAGAAGATGGGTGACACGGGGCCATGCCCAATGGACACAGGGCCGTGTCCGGGCTTCTGTGCAGGCTATAAATAGGGGTGCTTGGCTCACTTGCAAACCATCCCTTGGCAAACCACCTCTCTCACACTTCACCCACCTACCACCACCATCACAACCCACATCCACCACCATCATCCATCATCTATCATAGAGTGTATGAGTAGTCTCGGGATCCAAGATTGATCGTAAGAGTTCTTGACAATCAAAGGCCATGTTTGCCTAAGTCTCTTACATCACTTGGTGAAGACAAGCATTTAGTGTAATACTTTTTATTTTTAATCTTTTCGCACTTTTTATTTGGTTATGTATTAATGACTTTAATAACTAGTTTCTTATGTTGAAGGTGAATCTTCCTTATCATTTGTCCGTGGTGTCTTGGCATTATTTTACTTTCTATATAAAATAAAAGATTTTCACCATTCATATCTCCACGGTCTATATGGAGATATGTTGGCTACCTGGTCGGGGGTTAAGGGAATGGTTTGGTAGAGTCTTGCCTTGTTCAGTGTATAGATCCTGCAAGGACCTGGGTCAAGTTTAGTAGGACCTCCTTCAATACCCACTGGTATTGGATGGCGGGGGTCCGAACTCCTTGATCCCCTCATATGTAAACTACTATTAATATATTAACCCGGCTACTTAGGATTGTATCCCTGCTTACTCAAACTACTTAGCCGAGGGTAACGTCACCTTCAAAAGAGGGGCCTACCACATTATGCATTAATAACTTAATTAATTATCTTTCAACAATCCAACCATTTAGGATTGTATCCTTGCTGACTCAAACTACTGGGTTGAGGGTAACGTCACCTTCAAAAGAGGGGCCTACTATAATAACTAAGTTAATCTCTTAAAATGTGCAAAAGTGCGGAAATAATCAAAGGTTACACTAAAGGCGAGTCGGATCTAAGTGATTCATCTTGTCTATCTGTTTTTATTTTTATTTTTAGCATTTTTAGTTTTTATTTTCTAGTTTAAAACCTTTTTCTAAAATTTTGATTTGATTAGACGTTGAGGATAAACCGGTATTAAAAGCTCTTGTGTCCTTGGACGACCTTGGTATCTTACCAACGCTATACTACGCTCATGATGGGTGCACTTGCCCATATGTGTGTTTGGTGTTAGTAAAATATCGTGTTTTATAAATTTAAAACTTGACTAAAGTGTAAAAAGGGCGAAAAATATACATAAAATACATAACACACTGCGCACATCAAGTTTTTGGTGCCGTTGCCGAGGATACAAGGATTTTAAGAAAGCTTAAAATCGACGGCCAAATCAGTTTTTCAAAACCTTTTTAAAACGCGCACATTTTTATGCCTTTTAGTTAGTTTTGCATTTACAGTAGCCTGAACACGGGGTCGTGCTGCATTTTTTTTAAAAACACCCAGATACAGATTCTGAACACGGGTCGTGCTCACTGAACACGGGGCCGTGTCCAGCCTCTGTTTCCGTTTTTATTTTTGTTTTCTTGTCTCGAGACTCTGTTGTGGTCTGCTGAGTGATTCTAATGGATCAATACTCAGGAGGCTACAACTACACCTTTGAGGAGGATAATTATAGGGAAGACTATTGCACCATTTGTGGTGACCCGCACTCGGTACAATATTGTGACTTATTTCAACCATCCACTTCATACACCTCTTATGAGGAGCCCAGGTACGAGCCATCAACTTCATACACATCCTATGAAGACCAAAGGTATGAACCTCCTCCCTTATACTCGTATTTTGATGAACCAAGGTATAAGCCTTCGTACTCATACTTTGAGGAACCAAGATATGAGCCACCACCTTCATATGCTTATTATGAGGAACCATGGCATGAACAACCCACCTCATATGAGTATTATGAAGAACAAAGTTACGACCCTTATCCATCATATACTTACAATGAAGAACAATGGTGTGAACCATCTACTTCCTATGAGTATTATGAGGAACAAAGGATCGAACATCCGGAATCAAGCTTTGAGGATCCTGATCCTTACTCTATCACCGACATAGCCGATAGGATAATAGAGCACATTAAAACTATCGAACGATGCATAAGAGAATCTCGCGCAAGGGAAGAGGAGTCCCGCGCAAGAGAAGAATTAACTCGTAATAAAGAAGAGATAGTTGAAAATGTAAAAATGGAAGAACAGATAAGTGAAAAACCGACACATGAGTTAAACAATGAAAAGGGTGAGTCCGATAACATTAAAATTCAAGAAGAGTCTAATTTTGAAGAAATTAATCTCTTGTCGCCTTCTTTCGAAAATCATTGTTTAGTTCCCACTCATGCTAAGTTTTTAAAAGAGTTAAACACTAACACTAAAATTGACGAAATGGTAAGCATTAAGTTGACTAATGATCAAACTTCGCTAATAAAAGAAGACCCATTTGAAATTAACATTACACCGGTTCCATGTTTTTTTCAAAATTCCTTTATTAGTAATATCACAATCGATAAAGATTTTGTGTTAATATAATGCCAAACTATATTTTTGAAAAATTAAATATTGGTGATTTTTCTCCACTTCAAATACCCATTTTTTTATCCAATCGGAAAGTAATAAAATCAATCGGTATAGTTGAGGATGTCTTGGTCCAAACAAATCAAATGGTAATCCCAACCGACTTTGTCATCCTTGATGACGCTCCTCTAGTGTTGGGACAACCTTTTGTAAAAACCCACGAAGCTTTGAAAAACCGGAAGTACAACAATCTAACTATTCAATTAGGGCATTTAAAATAAGTGTCGATCTTGAGTGTTCAATGAAATATCCATTCGGCAATAATGACCCCCTAATTGAAGATGAAGATGAAGATGAACCACCTGATACAATAGAAGAAATTGACCACTTTGTTGAAGAAGAGGTAGCCATAGAACAAACCTTTATGGTTCTTGATCGAAATGAGCAAGCAAATAAGGAGTCTCCTAAAGACCCACCTCTTGAGCTCAAAGAACTTCCTAAAGGTTTGGAATATGCTTTTCTCGACAAAGATGGTAAATCACCTGTAATTATTTCGTCAAAATTAAGTAGTTTAGAAAAAGAAAAACTAATTACACTTTTGAAAAAACACAAAAATGCGATCGCTTGGAAGCTGGTAGATATTAAAGGCATAAGTCCTTCCATGTGCACGCACAAAATTTTAATGAATGATGACTATAAATTGGTAATACAACCACAACGTAGAGTAAATCCAAATGTCCAAGAAGTGGTTAAAAACGAAGTCATCAAATTACTTGACGTCGTCCGTGGGTAAGTCCCGTCCAAGTAGTTCCAAAAAAGGAGGTATAACGGTAATAACTAATCAAAAGAACGAATTAATACCAACGAGAACCGTCACAGGATGGAGGGTATGTATAGATTATCGTCGATTAAATGAGGCAACAAGGAAAGATCACTTCCCTTTGCCTTTTATTGATCAAATGTTAGAAAGATTATCCGGTCATAAATTTTATTGTTTCTTAGATGGTTTTTCAGGTTACTTTCAAATTCCGATAGCACCCGAAGACCAAGAAAAGACAACATTCACATGTCCCTATGGAACTTTTTCTTATCGACGCATGCCCTTTGGTCTATGTAATCCCCCCGCAACCTTTCAACGTTGCATGGTGGCCATCTTCCATGACATGATAGAAAAGACAATGGAAGTCTTCATGGACGACTTTTCTATCTTTGGAGATTCATACGACCAATGCCTCAATAACCTTGAACGAATGCTATCCCGATGTGAGGAAACTAACCTCGCCCTTAACTGGGAAAAAATGTCATTTCATGGTAACGGAGGGAATAGTACTCGGTCACAAAATCTCGAGCGAGGGAATGGAGATTGATCGAGCCAAAATAGACACTATTTCTCGATTACCACCCCCATCCTCCGTTAGAGCTATCAGAAGTTTCCTAGGGCATGCCGAATTTTATAGACGATTTATCAAAGACTTTTCTAAAATCTCAAGACCTCTAACAAAATTACTTGAAAAAGATGCCCCTTTCATCTTTGACAAGGATTGCAATTAAGCATTTCTAACCCTAAAGGAAATGCTAGTCAATGAACCTATCATGATAGCGCCTGATTAGAAATTACCTTTCGAAATCATGTGTGATGCAAGTGACTTTGCAGTTGGAGCAGTCTTGGGACAAAGAAAAGATAAGCATTTTCACCCAATTTATTATGCTAGTAAAACACTTAACGATGCACAAGAAAATTACACAACACCAGAAAATGAATTACTAGCCGTGGTATTTGCTTTTGATAAATTTTGTTCTTATCTTGTTCTTTCTAAAACAATAGTCTATATAGATCATGCAGCCATTCGATACCTCTTCAAGAAACCGGATGCTAAACCGCGTTTGATTCGGTGGATTCTACTCCTCCAAGAATTTGATATTGAAATCAAAGACAAAAGACGAGCATAAAACACCGCAGCAGATCATCTTCCGCGTTTGGAAGACCTAGCTTTGGAGGCAACCAGGGATGAGCAAATCAGTGAAAAATTTCCAACGGAGTCCTTAGAAATGGTGGAATACCGAGGGGAGCCATGGTACGCCGACTATGCTAACTACTTAGCTAGTGGTATAGTCGCCAAAGGATGGCCACATCATCAAAGAAAGAAATTATTTGCCGATGTGAAACATTATTTTTGGGAGGATCCTTATCTTTTCAAAATGTGTGTCGATCAACTCACCCGCCGATGCGTACATGGTAGTGAAGCAAGAAGAATTCTCCGCCATTGTCATGAAGGTCCATACGGAGGACATCATGGTGCCGCTAGTACCGCACGAAAGGTATTTGATTCAGGATTTTACTGGCCAACCATTTACAAAGACGCCCAAAGTCTTGTCAAGACATGTGACGCTTGCGAAAGGTAAGGTAATATTTCTTCCAAAAACGAAATGCCACAAAATGGCATTCTTGTTTGTGAAATTTTTTATGTGTGGGGACTCGACTTTATAGGACCTTTCCCACCGTCAAAAGGAAAAAAATATATACTTGTGGCAGTAGACTACTTGTCTAAATGGGCCGAGGCCGAGACACTTCCAACAAATGATGGAAGAGTCGTGGTAAAATTTCTGAAACGTTTATTCTCTCGTTTTGGGACACCAAAGACTTTAATAAGTGATAGGGGTACTCATTTTTGTAACCATCAACTCGAAAAAATCTTAACAAGGTATGGGGTCTATCACCGGGTCTCAACAGCATATCACCCTCAAACAAAAGGACAAGCCGAAGTGACTAATAGAGGTTTAAAACGAATACTCGAAAAACCGTAGGGTTAAATAAAAAGGAATGGGCCAACAAATTAGATGACCCTTTATGGGCTTTTCGAACTGCTTATAAAACAACGATAGGCACAACCCCATATAAGCTCGTCTATGGAAAAAGTTGTCATTTGCCAGTAGAAATTGCACACAAGGCCTACTGGGCAATTAAAAATGTAAACTTGGATTTAGAATTTGCCGGTAAAAATCGATTTTGCCAAATAAACGAATTAGACGAATTAAGGAATTATGCATACTCTAACTCCGAAATTTATAAGGAAAGAATGAAAAATTTGCATGATAAACATATTAAACCTAATGAATTTCGGGTAGGAGATCCAGTTATATTGTTTAATTCACGACTTCGGTTGTTTCCTGGTAAATTAAAGTCTAGGTGGTCAGGACCTTTTTCCATCACCCATATTTTCCCACACGGTGCAGTCGAAATTAAATCTCGGAATGGAATTCCATTCAAGGTCAATGGCCAACGGCTGAAGCTCTATCAAGGATTCATTGAGAATGAGGAGGAAAAAATCTCGTTTCAAACGGTCGAAGAATGAAAGCATCAACATCATACCTGGTAAGTTACGAACAAGCGGGTTGACATCTAAATCGGTAAGTCTTCTAACCAATTTTTTGGGAAACAGGGCACTCACACGAGCACTTAAAAAAATTTTACTTTTGCCCACCCACGGGGCCGTGTCCGCGCAACTGTCGGGATAAAACCCCTTTTCAACATAGTTTCTTCATTCCACGCGCCCCGTATCCTCGAAAACTCTCTGGCTCAGGCGATTTTTCTGCAAGATTTTGACGTCTCCTCTATTCTAACAACATCAAGGTACGATTCTATCATCATTAGTAGTTAGATTAAGCACTTGCATGTAGTTTAACATCAAAAATTTGGGGAAAATCTAGGATTCTTTAACTTCAACCGGATTGAACCTCAAATTTTTGCTTAGATCTGTTAGCATTAGTATAGATACATTTTATAGGAAGTAAAACAACTTATATTTTTTGTAGATTTGCCCGATTTCTCACAAAAAACCCAAACCCTTGTTGTTGAACCGAAAAAGATAAAATTGAAGGGGTAAACGGTTTGTTTTGAGAAAAACGGCACTTGGGGTTTCATTTTCGGGGAAAACCGCCCCTACTGGACCAAAAATTTTCAAGTTTTCGGGACCGGGTCGAAAAATGGGATTTTTGGGAAACAGACGTCTGGACACGGGGTCGGGCTCGTTGAGCACGGGGGCGTGTCCAGCCGAATTCTGGCAAACTCGGGGCGTGTCCGCTGAACACGGGGCCGTGTTCAGCCGACTGTTTTTAGTTTTCTCCAAATTTTTCACTGTTTCTTGCTAATTGTTTGGTGTTTTCTTTCAGATGGCCAAGAAGTTCACTTGATTCAATGCTAGTGAGTTGGCAGCTCAAGCTCGTTATGATGTGTTAAGGACTAGGCCCGAGGAGAACCCCAGACAAGTGTGCACAAACACTCTTGAGGCAGTGAACCAACTGGACCGATTCAACACTATTGTCACCGGCCCATTAAGAGTTGCCCTTTGTACTTGGCTTCACTGTGTGCATGAATACAGCATGGAGTTCTATAGCACGCTCGTCTTCAACACAAGAGTCGAGTCGTTTGACAATGAAGGGTTGGAGTTTAGCTATGGAGGAACCACATATCGGATCTCAATTGCTCAATTTGGGGCTTTGGTGGGGTTGTACTCGGAAGAAGATGCTGGGGACGAGGAAAACACCGGTGGTCTACGCGAGATCAGGGAAGGTGACCGCCAAGCTGCTTGGGCTCAATTAGGAGAAGGCAACTATAACCCGAGCCGCACTAAGAGCACTCAGTTGAGAGACCCTCTTTACCGTTACATCCACAGGGTCCTCACTTACTCTCTTAGCCAATGATACGACAGCAGCGGTGTTGTAGGTTTACGGGATCTACTAGTCCTTCATTGCATCCACAACCGGGTCAACCTTGATGTTCCTTATCTCCTGCTCTGAAACATGCATTGGAACCAACTTGCTACTCCCCCAACTCCTATCTTCTTTGGAGGGTGGATATACCGCCTCTTCAAAAACTTCGTGAACATGCCGAGGTCCTTCCGCAAAGGACCATGGTCGGGGAGAGTAGACATGGTCATTTGCCGCTCCATGAACTTGATTTACGATGTAGAAGATGGGACAATCAGTTTTCAAAGAGTTCAAGGCCATGCATGGAACCCGCAAGAGGCACTCGTCTTACACGCTCCTACCATCCAACCTCCTCCTCAATACCAGTACCAACACTGTGGTGATCTGGGTCAATCCTCCTCACAAGGAGGTGGTTTTCCTAACTTTCAAAGCTTACATGATTTATTGCAGGAAAACCTCATGTGTACCAGGAACACCTACAACATGGCTAGCAACACATACACCCGGGTCAGAGCAATAGAGAGAAACATCTCCGACATACAGGATGATATTGGGAGCATCCGGGAGTATATGGTGGGCCACGGAGGAGGTGATGATGATGATGAAGATGAGGACATGGATTAAGCGGGAGGAGTAGAAGGTAGCATCCCAAGGATGGAGGTCCCACAGGTTAACCCCCTTTTCTCATGAACAATTTCCGGCCTGCGTGTCGTTTGTTGAACAATTTTATTTTCTTTAACACATTTTAATTTCTGCATTTATTTTTCTTTTTAACTTGTGACGTGGATGATTAACTTTGGTAATTTAGGTTGTTTGTGATGATTGGTGTGGTATTTATTAGTTAAACAGGTGCATACGAGGCTTAGAGCACTAAACATTAGTGCTACTAAAGCCAGGACAGGAAAATCGAAGCCAGAAACCTGTTTTACACCTATGCAGTTTGTCCACACGGGGTCGTGTTCAGCCAACACGCCCCCGTGCCCATTGCCCCAGACATGTTGTTTGTCTAAATTATGCAGATTTTTGCCAGACACGGGGTCGTGCTCAGCCGATACACCCCCGTGTCCACCTTCTGTAAGTTCCCGTTACTGGCAATCTGACCACGGGGTCGTGCCCATCCGACACAGGGCCGTGTCCAGATGCCCAGTAACATAAAAAAATTGTTTTTTTTAAACACACTTTTACACATTCAATCAACCAAAAAACTTATTTTTTAGGACACATTGAGGACAATGTGTAATTTAAGTGTGGGGGGGGGGGGGGATGCTAAAACCTTGAATCCTGCAAGACCTAATTACAAGCCTTACAAAAAACTCTATTGGAACCGCTAAACACCCCAAATTTTTTCAAAAACTTTTTTTTACTTGTCTTGGTTTAAATTGGGAATTTCAAGTTCTAAAAAGGTTATATTTTTACAAATTTACAACCGATAGCGTCGTGATAAAAAGAACCAACATAAGAAAATTATGAAACGGCATGACAAATCTAGTTAAAATTTGATTACATATACATGATCACATAAAAACCCATTCCTACAAAAAGTGAGTTTTGAGCCTTTATTGAGCATAAAAATACACATCTTTATACTAAATGCACATTTTTCGTTTCTTGTGTGAATAGCCGCTTGGTTCTTACGACTCTAGAACTTGCCATGACGATACATTCCCGGTCCTTACCAACTTAAACTCAAGTAAGTAAATGATGGAGGCATTAGGACTAACCCTTTTTCTTTCAACACCATTATTTTTCTCTTTTTTTTTACCACCTACCCAAAATCCCCCTAGTTAACCCCTTTGAGCCTAAACCTTTTCATTTCTTAACCCAAAACAAACACCATTTTTACCCACCAAAACCCTTTTTCATTTTAAACCCTTTATTTTAGTAACAAAGCTCGGTTTTCTTGTGACTTCCTTATCAAAACAAAAATGCAATGATGAAGCCAAGAAATAAAACAAACAAGTTCATCAAAAAGAATTTTGTTTGAAGAAATGCTTCATTGAAATAAAAAGTTACAAAAATAAAAAGTCTTACGAAAACCGATGCTATTTACGCCTTTCGCCCTTTTCTACTAACCACTAACCCAACCACCTACCGTTAACCCAAGCCTAACCCTTCCCCCAAAGGTCCTCTTGATATTTACAAAGGTGTATAGTTAAAAAGGAGGAGGATTGATTGTTTAGCAAGCTTATGGTAGGAGTAAGTTCCATGCCGCTCTCGAGTGTTTCACAAAAATACATCTCCGGCCGAGTGTTGAGTGATCCCCCGTGAGGTATGTGAACTTGAATATAAATGGAATTTTAAAGAGGCATGTTATGCCCTAATAAGTAATTTATCTTATGTAATGTTTTAAATAAATCATGACGAATAGGATTGTAAATAAAATAAAAATAAATCCTAACAAAGAATCTTGGAATCCCGACACTCTATGACAAGCCCAAAAACCTTCTCTTCTACCCGTTCCATTTGGGAGTGTAAGCCACATTATAAAGAGTTTTGCTTGAGGACAAGAAAAAATTCAAGTGTGGGGGTATTTGATGTGTGCAAAATGCAACATATAAATTACATCAAATGTGGCATAAAACTAACCCTTTTTTAGTACTAATGTTGGAAAAAGTGTGTTTTTGTCTTCCTTTTGTATTTTCAGGATTAAATGAGCTTAAATGGACAAAAGAAGCAAAAATGCAGCTAAATCTAACAATAATTCAAGAAAAGGAATAAATGTGGCATGTCCGACCCCTCGACAGCATCTCCCCAAGCAAAAATAAGAGAACAGAAGGCTAAACACGCCCCGTGCTCAATGAGCATGGGGGCGTGCCCAAGTGTCTACAGAAAAGACAAAGCTATAGAAGCTTCTATCACCCACCACGGGGGCATGCCCAGCGGACACGGGGCCGTGGTCAACGCAAAGATTCGCAGAACCTAGGCAAATCTTGATAGTACAGATACGCTTCTGCACACGAGTTCTTGCCCAGTGGACACGGGGGTGTGGTCAACTAATGCAGACAAACTGCAGTTAATGAAGAAAGAGAAGATGGGTGGACACGGGGCCGTGTACGGGCTAAACACTTTATGATCGTCCTAGATTGAAGGTTTGCTTGAGACATTTTGTATTTGATTTCCTAATTTCTAGAATAGCAATCCTTATCTTTATGGTTGGTTTGTTATGGTGTGTGATTGTTTGTTAGTAACTTGTTAATTTTTATGTTAATCTAGTTTGAAACCATACGTTCTTGGTGCCGTTGGCAATCGAGATATCATGGGTAGAATTAGGATTGGGTAAGGGTTGATTGATCATCGGGTAACAACCTCACGTTCTATGAATCTGAGTACTTAGTTCCCTTTCATCACTGCAAGTAATCACGCACGAGCTATGTCTATGTAGTTCTTTCTAGTGGAATGATAATATGAATGTCGAAACAAACCGGAAATCTAGGATGGTCATTTGTCTCTAATTTGCTTACAACCAAACTTTTCTCTTGCAATTTACTTAGTTTAATTTAGTTTAAAACCAATTCACTCACATAAACTCTCGAATCTTATTTCTTTTGCAATTAGATTAATTTAGTTAAATTTGACAAACTTTCAAATAACACATATTCCACAAACTCCCTGTGTTCGATACCCACTTGCCACTATCTATATATAGTTGTTTTTGGGATTAAATTTGATTGTGACCGCGACATCACGTCAAATTTTGGCGCCGTTGCCGGGGAGTAGTGCGCAACGTGTGTTATCTTGTGTATTAGTTTGAAAAAAAAAATTAAAAGAAAAAAAAAACACACACCAAAAAGATTTCTTTTATGTTCATGATTTACACTTGGTAGTTGAGTTGTGTTGTGCAGGATGACAGGGCATTACACAAATTTCAGCTTATTTACGTGTAGATTGTGCGGGGGTCCACGACATCCATGTATTGGTTGCCACGAGGCTCACTACAGGAGGGCACATGGAAAACCGGTGTCTTATGTTTCACAGCTTCCACCTCCATCATACGTTGATGATTATGAATCAGAAATGGAGGATGACTATTATTCATATGGATACGATCGGGATGAGGAAGTTTATTATGAGGCAAGGATGGATGATCTATGTTTTTGTTGCGGTCGCGATCACACTTATGATTATGATGTGTGCCCGGTGTATTCGGAAAACCCGAAGTATTGGAATAAAAAGATGATGGAAGCACGCATCTATAGACCGTATCAGGGATATCGACAATATCAACCCGAAGAATATTCTGAGCCCGAGGGTGTTTATGTTTATGAGACCGAGGAGGAAAAAGAGCTTGCTGTATTGGAAGTAACTTTGTCCAAACTCGAGCAATATTTAGCAACACCCAACCTGTCCGATGAAGACCGAATCAGCTGCTTAGTCTCTAAGTGTCATACTTTAAAATTGAAGATAGAGATAGAAGAACGCCTCTCACCATTACCTGACGATATTAGAGATTATTCTCACATGAAGGAGGAGGTTGTGGAGGATAATACCACACCAATGAGTCCTTTATCTGATGAAGAGTCACTTGTAGATCAGATGATGTGTGCAGATTATGAGGTAGAGCAGGCTGATGGGATGGATATGTGTACCGAACCTCTTCCCATAATTCAAATTAACAAGTGTGGGGAAGAGGGTTCGAGGAACAAGATGAGAAGGGTGAAACTACCAGACATTAAGGTATATGTCATGAAGTGGACTAGCAAAGCCCGTAGGAGCAGCTTTAACATGCCAAATATACTGACAAATCTATGGAGATGGCATGTAAATTTCCGGGCATTTGTTGGAAATGTTGCGGGTAAGTGTGCATTAAGACCACCATAACGCATATCAGGTATGGTCTGGCTGAAGACCTTTAAACTTAGCGCTCTCGGGAGGCAGCCCGAGGATGTAGAGTATTGTATTTGTGTTTTGTTTTGTTTTGTTTTGCTTTGTTTGGTTTTGTTTTGGTGTTGGGTTTGTGTGTTGGCAGGTTATTACGTTTCAACCCTCGCGGATGCAATGATTCAAGTGTGGGGATGTTTGGCAACATCCCTGTTGAGATATCGGCGAATCTAAGAGATGTTTTTGAACCGGTTCGATCACCGCAGCTGCATCACTACCAACACTGCTGATTTACTAATCAGGTCGTGTCTTGTTCTCATCTTGTGCCCCTTTGTATATATTCATGTTTAAGTTTTTGGTTGGGCGGTTGGGTGGTGTTTTGATGTGTTTAGTTTATGGGTTGTGAAGGAATTGGTGGTGTTTTTAATAATTAAAATAAAAAAAAAAGAAATTTGGGGTTTGAGAGTATAAGCAATTGTTGATGTTCTTGGTTAAAGCGATCTTTTCCTCAAAACCATACATTGGGACAATGTATCCCAAGTGTGGGGATGGGGGAATTTTTGAGAATTTTAAAATTTTTGTAAATTCAAGCGAAAAGTGTAAAAATTTGAAAGCTTGATATTGTTCCATTTGACACACCGACACCCATTCCTAGTCTTTTCTTGGTGAGGATTTGAGCCACATATGATTGTTATTGATATTTCATTGTTTAAGTGGCGGTGTGTGTTGTTGTGTTAATAGAACTTGTGTGTGAATACTTGTTAAATCCTAGAATTAGCATGCTTTTGAAAATGATAGGGGGACTTTTAGGAAGCCTCGTCTAGATGTGTGAAAGTGCGGGATTGGTGGGTTGGACCTCATACGTTACATATATGAGCTTGGTATTGTGAGGGGTGGGGGTTTGGTCTTTAGAAAGCCATATTTGAGCCTTAAATCATTCGGTTGCGACCCAAACCTACTTCCTCCAAAAATTTTACCTTTTGAGATGACCCGGTTTAGGAAATTTAGCATGTGGTGTTGATGTTCTTGTATATATTGTTGAAGTTCGAAATGAGACAAAAAGAAAAAAAAAGGAGAAAAAAGAAAAAGAAAAAAAATATGAGAAAGATATGAGAAAAATACAAAAAAGAAGTATTTAGTTGCGATTGTAGTTGAGAACGTTGAAAAAGTTGTGTATATATTTGGTGTTTGCTTTGTTTAGTAGTAGAAAAAAAAACCGGGTCAAATCAATGAGCTACTTTCACATTTCCACAATTTCCTACCTTTGCACTTAGCCCCATTACAACCCGTAAGTCCTTTTTGATTCATAAGCATGTAGGTATTTGTTAGGAGGAGACTTGATTTTTATACAAGCTTATTGTCGCACAAACACACACACGCGTTGAATGGTTTAGCATTATGTGCTAATATTTCTTATCACCGAGAGTTTTTTGTGAGGGGTGTGTCTTGTGGGGCGATACAAAGTTAGTAAAAGGACGATACATTTTAGCTTGGTTTGCATATTGATCGCTTGTAGTTTTGCAATGGTTTTTGAATGGGTTGCTTGGGACAAGCAACGGGTAAGTGTGGGGATGTGACGGGTGGTCCGTAGGACAACCCTTAAGTATCTTAAAAAGATTAAAATCCCATGCTTTACACGTTTAATTGTTTGAACTTGGTAACTACTAGTTGTTTGAACGTGCAGGTGTAAATGGAGCTTAAAAGGGAAGGAATTTGGAGCATCAATAAAAACTAAAATATTGGAATTAAAGAACTAAGAATATCACATGATAGAGGACGAAATTACGAGAACGTAGGCGAAAACGGTGAAGAAAACGGAGTTGAAACGAAAAAGTTATGCTGAAAACAAGTTTTCAACATTGGCAGCCGTAAGACAGGAGCTCCTGGCCGTAAGACTCACTGCTTGCCGTAACCTACGGCTGGGAGCCGTAGGTTACGGCTCCGACTGATGTTTTCATGTAACTCACGCATTTAATGACCTTTTTGAGGGGATTTATGGAGACTTATGATTGGTTTTCGGTTACTACTTCTTGGGGGACGATTTTTGGAGCAACTTGGGAGACTTTTGGCAAGAAGAACACTTCCTTAATCATTAGTTTTGTTTCTTTGATCCTTATGAACAATAATACTTTTGTTATGATGTTGCTTCAAGCCATGAGTGGCTAAACACTTGATGATTGTCCTGGATTGAAGGTTTGGTTGAGACATTTCATGTTTGATTTTTCTAATTTCTAGAATAACAATCTTTATCTTTATGATTTGTTGTTATGATGTGTGATTGTTTGTTAGTAACTTGTTGATTCTTATGTTGAACTAATTAGAAACCATACGTTCTTGGTACCATTGGCAATCGAGATATCATGGGTATAGTTAGGCTTGGGTAAGGGTTGATTGATCATCGGGTAACAACCTCACGTTCTAGGAATCTGAGTACTTAGTTCCCTTTCATCACTACAAGTAATCACACATGAGCTATGTCTATGTAGTTCTTTCTAGTGAAATGATAATATGAATGTCGAAACAAACCGGAAATCTAGGATGGTCATGTGTCTCTAATTTGCTTACAACTAAAACTTCTCCTTTGCAATTTATTTAGTTTAATTTAGTTTAAAACCAATTCACTCACATAAACTCTCGAATCTTATTTCTTTTGCAATTAGATTAATTTAGTTAAATTTGACAAACTTTCAAATAACACATATTCCACAAACTCCATGTGTTCGATACCCACTTGCCACTATCTATATATAGTTGTTTTTGGGATTAAATTTGATTGTGACCGCGACATCACGTCAAATTTTGGCGTCGTTGCCGAGATTTGTTACCGGGAGAGCCGGATGAACCAGAAAGCGATGAAGAAGCGGTTCCGAGTGGAGATGAAGACTATGCGGACGCGCCGCATGGTGGTGAAAATGTGGTTCAAGGTGGTTATGGTCAGGGTCATGGTGGGATGTTTTATGATTATACGCAGCAATCGTATATGCCGGGATGGGCCTATGAAGGCACCATGCAAGAAGTAATTGCAAATCAACGCCCTCCGGCATCCGTGTTTGATACGTGGTCGGGCTCGGAAAGGACGCTTTTTGATCAAAACACGAGGAATAGTGCGAGTATAGAGAGGGCCTTGAAACATAACTTAGATCGTCACGAGTTATGGAATCGTACAAATGCATATTCCCGGGAAGTGGAAGTAAATAACCGTTATTCTGATGATCAAGAAAGGCGATTGCATGCGGATTATCATGCCGGGCGGCCGGTGGTTGTGGATCCACAACATGTGGATTATGCGTCATTACCACCATATGATGGTAGTATGTCGTATCCAACCCCGCCGATCCACCACTCGCAATGGGTTGACCCGAGGCAACGAGAGGGAGCGCAACAACAAGAAGGAGGAAGTAGTAGCGGTTCGTTCGCGTTCGGTGAATGGAATGACGTGATGTCTTCCGTTTTTGGACCTCCGGGACCGCGCTATTATTAGTAAGGTTGTGTTTCTCCTTTTGTATATTTTGTGCATATTTGCTAGTTGGTTTGTTTAAGGATTGGGAGGTTGGGTGGTGTTTTGACATGTTGTGTTTGGGTTGGTGATTGAGTGGGGGTGTCTTTTGTTAAAAAGAAGAAAAACATAAAAAAAAATTATAAAATGAAAAAGACAAAAAGAAATTTGGGGTTTGAGTGAAGAAGCGTTTTTGTTGATGTTGGAAAAAGTTTTAGTGGTCAAAGCCTCTCAAAACCATACATTGGGGTCAATGTATCCCAAGTGTGGGGATGGGGGGAATTTTTTGAAGATTTTGAAAAATTTTGAGCCAAGTGAAACGATGTGAAAATTTGAACACCCTAGATTAACCCCAAGTTAGTGCACCGGCAACCCTTGATACCTTTTTCATTCTTGGTGAGATTTGTAGACACAATTGTACATAAATAATGATTTTCTTTGATGAGTGTGGCTACGGGTGGGGGTGCATTAGAACTTGTGCTTGAATGCGATTTGAGTCCTTAGTTAGATATAAATGCAAAAAGGATAAGGGCATTTAGGTAGCCTCGTCGTTGGTGTGAGCGAGTGTGGGATTTGGGGGGTTGGACCTCATAAATTATATATATGAGCATGGTAGTGAGAGGGGCGGGGGTTTGGACATTTAGTTGCCATTTTGTGCCTTAAAAGCCTATCAATTGTTACCCCTAGCTACTTACCTAAAAATTTACCCAACTTGACCCGGTTTTATAGTGATTAGTGATTGTTTAGTAGTATGTAATGTTATTTGATGTATGTTGGAAGTATTACTTGAAAAAAAAAATTTAGAAAAGAAAAAAAAAAGAGAAAAAGCAATGAAAAATGAAAAAAAAAAAAAAAGAAGTGATGTTAGTTATCTTGTGTATAGTTGTTAAGTTTGATAGTTGCTTGTTTGTTTATTTGTGTAATAGAAGACCGGGTCAAGTTTTCACTACTTCATATATATTCCATTTCCTACCCATACGCCTAGCCACGTTACAACCGTAAAAGTCCCTTTGATTTGCATTTATGTTTGACCCATTTTAGGAGAATGATCGATTTAAGTACAAGCTTATGATTGTGCAACCACTCGTTTGCCTAGTGTGTGTCTAGCTTATCTTTGCTAGTTTCATTTGTAGCCGAGAGGAGAGAATTAGAGAGGGGTGCATTGGTTGGGTGTTAAAAAGGGGTTAGTAAAAAGATTGTATGTTTTGCTTGGTTTAATTTGATCACTTGTTTTAAAAAATTGATTTGATGAGTTGCTTGGGACAAGCAACGGTTAAGTGTGGGGATGTGACGGGTGGTCCGTAGGACAACCCTTAAGTGCTTTAAATAGAATAAAATTCCATACTTTGCCCGGTTAATTGTTTGAACTTGGTAACTACTAGTTGTTTGGACGTGCAGGTGCAAATGAAGCTTAAAAGGGAAGTAATTTGGAGCATCAATGAAAAAATCAATTTTTAGAATTGAAGAATTAAGGGGATAGCATGATAGAGGACGAAATTACGAGAACGTAGGCGAAAACGGTGAAGAAAACGGAGTTGAAACGAAAAAGTTATGCTGAAAACAAGTTTTCATGTTGAAGCCTGCCGTAAGCTACGGCCAGGACCGTAGCTTACGGCGCCGACTGTTCTAAAATTGTAACTCATGCATTAATGGGCCACTTGATGATGTTTTATGCTCTCCTATCATGGGTTTTCGGTTACATAACATGGGGACACGAATTTTGGAGCTTCTTGGAGACTTTTTGGTGTAAAGAACAATAGTTAATCATTAGCTTTATTGTCTTTGATCCCTTTGAACATTGAAAAACTTGTTATGATGTTGATTCGAGCCATGTGTGGCTAAACACTTTATGATCGTCCTAGATTGAAGGTTTGCTTGAGACATTTTGTATTTGATTTCCTAATTTCTAGAATAGCAATCCTTATCTTTATGGTTGGTTTGTTATGGTGTGTGATTGTTTGTTAGTAACTTGTTAATTCTTATGTTAATCTAGTTTGAAACCATACGTTCTTGGTGCCGTTGGCAATCGAGATATCATGGGTAGAATTAGGATTGGGTAAGGGTTGATTGATCATCGGGTAACAACCTCACGTTCTATGAATCTGAGTACTTAGTTCCCTTTCATCACTGCAAGTAATCACGCACGAGCTATGTCTATGTAGTTCTTTCTAGTGGAATGATAATATGAATGTCGAAACAAACCGGAAATCTAGGACAATCATCAAGTGTTTAGCCACTCATGGCTTGAAGCAACATCATAACAAAAGTATTATTGTTCATAAGGATCAAAGAAACAAAACTAATGATTAAGGAAGTGTTCTTCTTGCCAAAAGTCTCCCAAGTTGCTCCAAAAATCGTCCCCCAAGAAGTAGTAACCGAAAACCAATCATAAGTCTCCATAAATCCCCTCAAAATGGTCATTAAATGCGTGAGTTACATGAAAACATCAGTCGGAGCCGTAACCTACGGCTCGGCAAGCAGTGAGTCTTACGGCCAGGAGCTCCTGTCTTACGGCTGGCAATGTTGAAAACTTGTTTTCAGCATAACTTTTTCGTTTCAACTCCGTTTTCTTCACCGTTTTCGCCTACGTTCTCGTAATTTCGTCCTCTATCATGTGATATTCTTAGTTCTTTAATTCCAATATTTTA